>JAQOOD010000009.1:15814371-15904631 GCA_029633175.1 Citrus glauca
AGACTTTCTTTCAGTTCTGAGTTTTCCCGTCGCCGTCGGTTGAATTCCGGTGACCGTTGACCGGCAAGGGTATTTTGGTAATTTCACTGTCTAAGGGCAATTTTGTAATTTCAGATTTTATGGGTATTTTAGTAATTGTTGGAATTGAGGATAAGTTGGTAATTTATGATTTTGAGGATAATTTGGTAATATTCGAGATGAGGGTATTTTGGGTAATATTGAATTCAAGGGCATTTTGGTAATTTTGAGATTTAAGGGTAATTTCGTAATTTCAAGAATTATGAGTATTTTGATGATTTATGATTTAAATTAAGATTATTTGAGGTTAAGTATGGAATGAGATTATATTGAGGAATTTGCGAATATTGGAGATTATAATTATGGTTTAATTTTATGCTTACGAGAGTATTATTTATTTATTTGTAGGGCAATGATATCGGTTTGTGTATTTGTTACTCGAGGATACCAGGAGGTAAGTAAACTAGATTTCCAAACGAATCACAATAAACGATATATATGCTTGACATGTTTGAAAAGTCTATTGTTGATATATGTACGATAGAATGATTTATATGTTTTGCCCATGTGTTTATGTGATGTGTTTGATTTGATATGTTGATATATGTGTTTATTGAACATGGGCATACATGCGAATATTTCATTGGCATGAGCACGAAAATGCATTATGTTTTTCATATTTTTTGGAAAATGAGGAAAGTTGATTTTAGTAAATGAGATTTGAAAAGAAAGACAGATTGTTTTACAGTTTTAGCTTGGATGCTTGAATTCGTTACTGGCTTAGTGGAGGACTCTCGAGATGTTTATATAGTTATGAGATAAGTGGGCGAGGGACGCATTGCGAGAAGCCCAAAGAGTATGAAAGAGAAAGTTATGAAAGTTAAGAGAGTGTCCTACTAAGCAGTAATCGAATGAAGGTAGCTCAAGTAAGAGATTTGAAAGAGAATGTGAAAGTTTGAGAAAGACAGAATGAGATTTCGATGATTTGTTTTACGATGTTTTCGAATATCAATGGCACGCCATTCATTTGCACTATGTATATGTATGTATGTATTTTTGATATATACAAAAACTGATTTACTTACTGAGTTTTGTACTCATTATAGTTTATTGTGATTCAGTTTTTGTAAGCAGGATTCGTGTTGGGCGTCGATAAGGATTTGAATGGTGGAATTAGATGGTTTGGCATGAATTTTAAATTCTTCCGCTGCTTTGTATTTATTTTTAAGGATATGATTTTTTATGGATTGAAAAAGGAGTATTTATTATTATTTTATGAGATTTAAGTTTCTAGCAGTAAGATTCGCCCTAGGAGTGCGGGGGCGGGGTCGTTACAATTTTCTTCTGTCTTCGCTTGTGAACGTAGGCTAAAAGCCGAACCACGTAATTTTTGGTGTCCTCTATTGTGCTTGTTCTTTATTTTCTTACAATTTCAACTTAGCTGCGATCCTATTTTACCCACCAATTTCCTAACAGTGGTATCAGAGCTATTGGTTGTATTTTTTGGAGTCGGGTACTATTCACATATACGGTACTATTTACATGAAATGGTGGGAGCGATCCAAGAATTTTACGGTGCAAAGCAGGGAATAGTGGTGTGAGTAAAACAACTGTGTGATTTTTTGTACATGTCTAGGAAAGTTCTGTCACAAAGGCGATAAGAGTTTAAGGAGTCTAGATTTTAAGTGGGACCATTGACCCCTCCAATCTTTCCTGGGAACTTTCCTGGTGTATATTCTCACACATACTCACAACTATTTAAGGTGGTATACTAGTTTGTGTGCAGTATTTATCAACAAAATGGCGGCAAAGTATGAAATTGAGAAATTTAACAAAAATAATTTTTCGTTGTGGAAAATGAAGATGAAAGCTGTATTGAGGAAAAATAATTGCTTGGGAGCAATTGGAGAAAGGCCCATGAAGATAACTAATGACAAGTGAAATGAGGTAGATGGCAACGCCATTTCTGATCTACATTTGGCACTTGCAAATGGAGAATTATCTAGTGTGGCAAAGAAAAACACAGCGAAAGAAATATGGGATACCCTTACAAAATTGTACGAGGCCAAGTCACTGTACAACAAAATCTTCTTAAAGAGAAGACTTTATACTCTTCGAATGGCGGAATCTATAATGGTGACTGATCACATCAACACCTTGAAGACTCTATTTTCACAACTCACAACGTTGGGTCATCATATAGAGAAGAATGAACGTGCAGAGCTTCTACTTCAAAGTCTACTAGATTCGTATGATCAACTCATCATCAACCTGACGAATAACAATCTAGCAGACAATCTAGTTTTCGGCGATGTTGCAGCCTCCGTATTAAATGAGGAGAGCAGGCGGAAAAAGAAGAAAAATAGACAATCAAGTTCGCAGCAAGCAGAGGCGTTATCAGTGACTAGAGGGAGATCAACATAATGTGGCCCCAGTGGGAGTCAAAGTCATGGTAGATCAAAATCCAGAGGTAAGAAGAATGTTTAAATGCCTATAACTGTGGCAAGAAAGGACACGTCAAGAAAGAATGTTGGAGTAATCAAAAGAGAAAATAAGGCAAAGAACCTGAGTCATCAAATGCTCAGGGGTGTGTAGCAAGTACCTCAGATGATGGCGAAATTCTTTACAGTGAGGCAATAATTGTTTCAGAAAGCAGAAACTGACTATCTGATGTCGGGCTTATAGACTCAGGAGCTACCTGGCACATGACCTCTCGGAGAGAATGGTTCCACACATATAAACCTATCTCAGGAGGATCTATATATATGGGTAATGATCATGTCTTAGAGATCGATGGTATTGGTACTATCAAAATAAAAATATTTGATGGTACAATTCACACAATTGAAGAGGTACGACATATCAACGGCTTGAAGAAAAATCTATTGTCTTTGGGACAAATGGATAGTCATGGGTACAAAACTCATGTGGAGAATGAAATTATGAAAATCGTTAAAGGCGCGCTTGTATTGATGAAGATAGAAAAGATCGGTGCTAATCTATTTATGCTTAAAGGAGAAACACTACATGAGGCTTTTGCGTGTGTCACATCAAATGGAGAAGAGTCAACGATAATGTGGCATCTCAAACTTGGCCACATGTCGGAATAAAATTTAAAGATTCTCTCTGAGTGAAAATTGCTTCCGGGCTCAAATCGGTAAGTTTACCATTTTGCGAGCATTGTGTTATAAGTAAGCAGCATAGATTAAAATTCAGTAGATCTATTGCTAGAAGTAAATGCATTCTAGACTTGATTCATTCTAATGTTTGGAAATCACCGGATATATCCATGGAAGTTGCAAAGTACATAGTGACTTTCATTGATGATTATTCCAGAAAATGTTGGGTGTATCCAATTAAGAAAAAGTCAGATATATTTCCAGTGTTTAAAGAATACAAAGCGCGGGTGGAACTTGAATCTGGTAAAAAGATCAAGTGCTTGAGGACGGATAATGGTGGAGAGTATACAGACGGCAACTTTCTTACTTTCTACAAGCAAGAAGGTATTCAGAGACAGTTCATGGTGGCATACACTCCTCAATAAAATAGTGGCAGAACGGATGAACAAAACTCTTACAGAAAGAATAAGAGCTATATTAAGGACTGCTAGTCTACCCAATTCATTTTGGACAGAAGCAGCCAAAACTGCCTGTTATATAGTAAATCAGTCGCCATCTACAACTATTGGGCTGGAAAACGGCGATGGAGATGTGGACTGAAAAGCCAGCTGATTATTCCTACTTACATGCATTTGGATGTCCTGTGTGCGTGGTGTATAATGCCCAAAAAAGAAAAAAGTTGGATCCAAAATCTAAAAGATGTATCTTCTTGGGGTATGCTGATTTCGTAAAGGGGTAGGTATCGTCTGTGGGACCCCCACTGCCCACAAGATCGTCATTAGCAGAGATGTTATCTTTATCGAAAATCAACTGCAAAACAAAGATGAGGATGATAACAGTATAAAAGAAAAGTCAGAGACTATACCGGTATATGTGTAAAATAATCCAGAAGATTCGGATTCTTCTGAAGCAGCACCAAAGCACGAGGAACAAGAACCAGTCGAGTACGAGGCTCCAGAAGTTCGTCGGTCAACTCATGAAAGATGAAAACCAACGTGACACTTGGAGTATGTCACAAAGATCAATGTTGTGTATTGTCTTCTAATAGAGGATGGAGAGCCATTAACTTTCCATGAAGCTTTAGAAAGCTCAAATGTTGCTTTGTGGATAACGGCAATGCAGGAAGAAATTGAAGCTCTACATAAGAACAAGACATGGGAGCTTGTACCACTACCACGTGGAAGAAAAGCAATTGGAAACAAATGGGTCTACAAGATCAAACATGATGGCAATGACCAAGTGGAGTGGTATCGTGCGAGATTGGTGGTGAAAGGATATGCTCAGAAAGAAGATCTTGACTTTAACGAGATATTTTCTCCAGTAGTTCAATTCACAACAGTCAGAGTAGTCTTGGCAATATGTGCTACATTTGACCTACATATAGAGCAGTTAGATGTGAAAACTGTATTTCTTCATGGAGAACTTGAAGAAGAAATATATATACTTCAACCAGAAGGTTTTGTAGAAACAGGAAATGAGAACTTAGTTTGCAGGTTGAACAAATCTCTATACGGTCTCAAACAGGCGCCGAGGTATTGGTATAAGAGATTTGATTCCTTCATTATGAGCCTTGGATACAACAGACTCAGTTCAGCCCATTGTGCATATTACAAGAGGTTTGAAGATAATGATTTCATTATTTTGTTATTATATGTGGATGACATGTTGGTAGCAGGCCCCAACAAAAATCGAATCCAAGAATTGAAGGTACAGTTGGCTAGGGAGTTTGAAATAAAGGACTTGGGACTAGCAAACAAGATTCTAGGGAGGCAAATTCACTGAGACAGAAATAATAGGAAGATTTGGCTTTCTCAGAAGAACCACTTGAAGAAAATCTCGCGGCGCTTCAACATACAAGATTGTAAGTCAATTTCTACCCCACTTTCTATTAATTTCAAATTATCCTTAAGTATGTGTCCTAGCATTAAAGTAGAAAGGAAGGAGATGTCTCGAGTGCCGTATGCATCAGCAGTGAGAAGTTTAATGTTCGCTATGATATGTACAAGACCGGACATTGCACAAGCAGTGGGAGCAGTTAGTCGATACATGGCGAATCCTGGTGGAGAGCATTGGATAGCTGTAAAGAGAATTCTTAGATACATCAGATGAACCTCAGATGTTGCATTATGTTATGGAGGATCAGAGTTTACTGTTAGGGGCTATGTGGATTCAGATTTTATAGGACACTTTGATAAAAAGAAATCCACTACTGGTTATGTGTTTACACTTGCGGGAGCAGCTGTAAGCTAGGTTTCTAAACTGCAGACTGTTGTGGCTTTATCTATAACAAAAGCAGAATACATGGCAGCTACACAAGCTTACAAGGAAGCTATTTGGATACAAAGATTATTGGAGGAGCTCGGGCACAAACAATAGAAAATTCCTGCGTTTTGTGACAGTCAGAGTGCCTTGCATATTGTAAGGAATCTAGCATTTCATTTTAGGACAAAGTACATAGGAGTTCAGTATCACTTCATTTGAGAAGTAGTGGAAGATGGAAGTGTGGATTTATAGAAAATCCATACCAAGGAGAACCCAATAGATGTTTTGACTAAGCTGATAAATATTGATAAGCTTATCTAGGGCAAAGCCTCTTGTGGCCTCGCAGAAACATAGGCAACATGATTATGGCGAAGTAGAAAGGATGGTATGGAGATTGATTGATCCTCAATTAAATCTCCAAGTGAGAGAAATGTCAAATAAAGTGGCCATCTAGATGGTATAAAGCAGCCATCTAGATGGTCAGCAATAATGTTGTTCAAAGAAGAAGAAGAATAATTTGGCAGCAGCAAATTTGGAATGAAGAAAATGGAAAAAAGAAGAAGTTTGAAGAAGAAAATGGGGAGCACGATTTTGACAAGAAAAAAAATTATTATTTTAATAGCCAATTTTGGCTATAAAAAGGGAGAGCTCCTATTTCAATTTGTGTATCAAATTCCATCGAGAGAGAAGCATTACCTTCCTTTAGAGTTGAGAGTATTAAGAGTTTAATAAACTCTTGAGTGATTAGTGTTCTGAGAGTTTGGGTGTATTGGGGTTTTGGGAAGTAAGCTAAAATACTAGAATTTGTAACTCCTTTTCATTAGTAAAATATTTCTTTCTGTCTTCGCCCGTGCACGTAAGCTAAAAGCCGAACCACGTAATTTCTGGTGTCCTCTATTGTGCTTGTTCTTTATTTTCTTACAATTTCAACTTAGTTGCGATCCTGTTTTACCCATCAATTTCCTAACATCGAGTTGCCTACATTCATCATCATTGCTGAGTACACCTGAAGAAGGACGAGCTGTGTTCCCCATCCTCTTCCTATCAATCTCTCGCTATCTCTGTCTTAGTATCACTGAATGGAGCTGCAAGAAATGGAAGAAAAACTGCAAAACGGTGACGTTTTACTTGAGGTGAAGAAGAAGAAGAAGAAGAAGAAGAAGAAAATGAGAGAGAAAAAAAAGAAAAAATCGAAGAAGAAGAACAAGAAGAATTATCGCAGGACCCACTTGAGGTTTTGGGTAGAGACATAATGTTGATGATACTTAAGAACCTCGACGCACATAGCGTGGCACTATCTCTCCTCGTGTCCCGTGCTTGGCACAGTGTCGCTTCCAACGATTCGATTTGGTCAGCCAAGGTTAAATTTCTTCTTTCTTTTTTAACCCTTTGGCTTGTAATTTGTATATGAACTTGGGATTAGTTAATTTTGTATTGATTTAGTGCTTTCTTTGGAGAATTTTGATCATTGGGTTGATCTAATTTCACAAATGGATTTTTGTTTTGGGAAAATTGTAATGGTTATATAATGTAAATGTTTGTCTAACTTGGCATGTGTTTTGAGAAAGTCTTGATTAAGCTTGTTAAGTATTCGTTTGCTGTGTGAAATAATCTTAATAGGAATCCAATCAGTTTTTTAGTTTAAGTTTCAATTAGGTTCCTACTAAATTGTCTGCTCTTGAATGACCACATGGGTATCATTACCACGAATTTAGCATTACCAACATTTATTGAATGACCATGCATTTGGTTTGGATTGCAATTCAGAATTGGTAGTATTACATTGTGAGTGAGAAGGTAAATAGCTACAAATTTGGTAGAATATATGGGATTGTTGAATGTATGGGAAAGTGTCTGTGCAATCTTCAGATTTTATACAAGTAATTCTCTTGATTTTTCTGCTTCCAAATTTAGTATTATTTAGTCTATAATTATTATTTTGTTCTATTCAATTGTATTAAAATGATGGAAATAATTATTATTATTTTCTGCCATAACGATTTTCAAGTAATTATATTTTAGTTGGTTACTAAATTCAAATCCTAGAGGGTGGTGGCGGATAAAAATTCAATTTGAATTATAATTTTATTTATCTTTTGGCTCTGTACACTCATAAATGGATTATCGTGAGATAATCCAATTTATTTCGCCACATATCATAATCAATATCAACAGATATATGTGCTATTAGAAATTGTCCAACTGCTTCAAACATTGTTGACAAAGATCGAAAGATGACAGCTCTTCATTTGGCAGCGGGTCGAGGGCATGCCAGAGTCGATAACAGGGGATGGAATTTTTTTCATCATGCAATGGTCATTTTTTTTTAATGATTTAAAAACTCTACTAAAATATCCGTTAGCGAGGAGTCTTATAAATGAGGGGGATACTAAGGAGAACTCTATATGATTAGGAAGACTCGAACTAACTATCACACTGTCAATAGGCAAAATGTTAGTGTTAGACACCTTTTGAAATATGGCTATCCTACGCTCTAAGGTAATTAATTTGTTAATTCTTTCAACTTATAAATCGAGCTTTCCTTTTTCATTACTTCATTTCTTTTTTTTTTAAAGTTTATACAATTAATTCAGATACAAATTCAAATTACAAGAGGAAATCCAAAAGTTGCCCAAAGATGTTGGCAGAGGACAATATCCGGATGGTGCGATATTTATAAGAACAGTCCTATATTGCCAAGACCAGATCCAAATGCAGTGGCACGTGCTGTGTTTACTGGATCGGGCCAGCCCGAAAAATTATTCAACATGCCTTAAAATTTTATGGTTTTTTTATTTTTAAATCGTTTTTTATAAAGTGAGTCCTTAAATCAATCTTTATTAAAATAACTAAAACAATATTTATAGTTTTTTTTTGGAAACCTTAAAATTCAAAATTAAAATAGTAATTTATCTTTTTAATTACTTTCTTTAGAGCAAGTTTCTCGATGTTGCAATATCTTTTGAATATTTTTTTTGTTACGTTCACACAGACATATACAATATATTCATAAATTCATAATCTAACCCTACCTGGTCAAAAGATTATCTTGACGGCGGACGATCCTAAATATGATTACAAAGATATGACAGCGTCCGATGTTGTAGTATAGTGAAAATTACCCTTTAGGACAATGCTTTGCACCCGCCTTGAGGAATTTTCTCTGGGTTCGTATTCGTTGGTCGGATAACAAATTCTTAGTCATAGGAAGCAACTATTTGGTTTCCGGCTGCAGCCACAAGGTTATGATTGTAACTTTCTTTTTTAAATAACCAAGAATACTATTATCAAGCTATTGTTCATTACTGTTGAGTTTTTATTAGTGTTGTTGTTTAGGCTTAGCTGGTCTTTCAAAAAAGTTATTTTGTCTCATATTTCCAACGTAAATGGCCCAACAAATTTGTGCCTTTCTGTATATTTATTAATATGAATAAGCTTTATAATTGTGAGACTTATTTTATTGTATCAGTTGATGCATTAAAAAAATTAGGTAATACACCCCCAAAGTTTAGGTAAAGTGATAAAAACTTTCCAAATGTTTTGTAAAAGATATGTATACCCTCATTCACTAACGGAAATAATTACTTTTACTGAAAATAGTAATTTTAATATATAATTACCATTACCGTTGAGTTTTTTGATGGGTGGTGTTGTTCCGGCTGAGCTGATCCTTCAAAAAGTTATTTTGCCTCATATTTCCAATGTAATGGCCCAATAAATTTGTGTCATTCTATATATTTATTAACAAGAATACGTTTCATAATTGTGCGACTTATCTTTCTGTCTTAGTTGATATGTTAAAAAAATTAACTGGAGAAAAAGAAGATCTAACATTTTTTTCTGGTCAAGGCAGCTGCTTCTCGAAAAAAATACAGTCACTGATATCTTTTCCTTTTGTTTATCTTGGTGTTCTAATTTTAAAGGGTTGTATTTTGTTGCCGGGCGAGTTGAGCTAGTTAATACTCTTGGCCGTAGGGATTGAGTTAATAATTTTTTTCCCCCCATTGAAAACATTACATCGTTTTGTCTTTGTTTTTCTCAGCGGTCTGTCACCCCATGATTGATTTTAACATGTCGAGCGCAAAAAGCACAAAAACTCTATTGTCCTCCACATAAACTTGTAGCATTTAGATACAACCCTTCAATAATAAAGTTACTGTTTTCAAGTCATTCTTCAACGCCATTGTGTACCACTGTTCTGACTGATTCAAGCTTTTAATGAAACTATATTGACTCATATTTCTAACAAACGGACCATGATTTCAAAGCTGCAGTTAGGATACTGAACCTTTCAAGGGTATGGGAAGAGATATAACTTTGAACTTGAGGCGTCAGTGGACTTGAAACTGAGTGTGTAAATATATTTTGTACAAACTAAACAATTGTAACACTTTAAAGTTGTCGGATGGGAACTGCATAATAAGATTGTCCCATTGGAACCATTGTGATGCTCGTGTAAATCAAATAGAGGTTCATGGAGGAATAACGACATATGTTAAACTAAGGTAAAGAATTACCATATACATAAATAATGGTTAATTAATTAACAAATCATTTAGCGTGCATTTGGTATATTATATTTTATTATTTTAATATTAGTGTATTATATTATGTTGTATTAGATTAGTACTATATTATAATAATAATGTATAACCATGTTTGGCAAGCCGCATTATACTGTATTAGCGCTCTGCATTGCATTAAAATATGACAATACGATGTTTGGCACTTCTCTGGTATTGCATTAAGAAAAAAATTAATGCAAGAAACCCCGCATAAGGAAACCCGAGTGAGACTCGGGTTTATACTGCATTAGCTTCTTCTTCTTCGTCTCCTCTATTTCTCTATTTCTTTTTTCTTTTTTTTCCCTTGCCCCTCTTCTTCTTCGTCTTCCCTGTTACTCTCTCTTTTTTTTGTTTTATTTTTTTCCTTTTCTCCTCTTCTTCTCCGTTTTTCTCTCTTTTCTTTTGTCCTTTTCCCCACTTCTTCTACGTCTTCTCTGATTCTCACTCTCTCTCTCTTTTTCTTTTCTTTTTGCCCTTTTTCTCTCTTCTTCTTCTTCTTCGTCATATCAGTTTCTCTCTCTCATTTTTCTTTTATTATTATTTTTCCTTTTCCCCTCTTCTTTTTCGACTTGTTTGTTTCTTCTTCTTCTCAGTTTCTTGTTTGTCATCTTCTCCTCCATTTCTTCATCATCTTCATATAACACTAATAGCTGCCGCTACCTCCCTTAGTTCCTTTCTATGCTTGATTCAAGGGATTTGATTTTGTAGATTGGTTAAAGACGATAGTGATAGATGAGATTTGTTTGATTTTGTAGATTGGGTTTAGAAATTTATTTTTTAAAAAAGATAATAGTTGTCATCATTTCTCAATAAAATTTAATATTTTCACTAAAAAAAATTATTAAATTTTTAAAATTTAAGACCACATATTTAGTTTTTTAAGTATTAATAAATATTATTTTTTAAAATATATAATTTAAGTTAATCACAAAAAAATTAATACAGTACAGTGTATCACCAAACATTGTACAACATTATTATAATACATTGCTAATGCAATACAATATAATACAATACACCAGCATTAAAATAATAAAATACAACATAATACAATACAGTGTGTCAAATACTCCCTACAATGTTTGGTGCTATACGGTACTATATTAATTTTTTGTGATTAATTTAAATTAAATATTACATTATATTAATATATTTAAATTGTATTAATATTTTATATTATTATTTATATTCTTATTAATTTTAAATTTATATTATTCGAATTTATTCATAATTAAATATTTATTATTAGTTATAATAAATTATGTATTTATTAATTTATATTAATAATTATAATGTAAAAATAAAAAAATATAATATTGTATTAAATTAAAAAGTTATTTTTTATTATTATTATTAAGCAAAAGCAAAAATCAAAAGCAAAAGCAAGAGGGGAAAAAAAAAAGCAAGCTAGTGCGGCAGTTGCCACATTACCACACTTCCTTTAACTCATTCTCATACTCTTCCAAATATAGTCTTAGTATTAATTTAATGTGAACAGAATTTTAATACCCCATAATGTAATGCACCAAACATATCCTTAGATATTTTTCTGTCAAATAAATCGTATAAATGTCGATAATTAGTATATGAATGACACATTCCATATAGTATCATTTTAAGAAGTGATTTAATAAGTAACAAGAAGGCTAAGAGGCAAAGTTAAATCACTTTTCTTTTGTAGAATTAATGAACTATCGATTGTACTCATAGAGCATTCTCCTATTATTCTATTGTTTGCAGTCACTTAAGAGTCACTTGATTCTTTACCCACCAAACAAAAAGAGCAGAATTGTATATGGAATCCGATGGAAATGTGATAAGGAAGGCTGCAGTATTTAAAGATTGAGGATATGGCTATGCAGACTCTTTCAATATTAAGGATAAAACAAAAGAAGAAATCCATGGTAAACCTTAATAATTCATTGGTATATATTTTTGTGTCTGAGTTCTTAAAAATATTGCGCCACAGTTTAATTAATTTATTAATTAAACATACAAGCATCACAATTGAGAAATTGAATAGTTTGACAAAGAGAATGACTAATCTCGATTTATTTATGGGAAAATGACACAGAGACCCCCAACGTTTGAAAAAGGGACACAAAACTCCCTAAGGTTTTAAAAAAGACACTCAGACCTCCATTTGTTAACAGAAATTATAATATTAAAATGAAATTACCATTATACCCTTATAGCATATTAAAAAGCAATTATTCATTGTCCAATTTATTCCTATATTATTAATAAAATTACCAATATAACTTCATTACCCAATTTTTCCATTTAATTTTTGTCAAATTTTCTCTTCAACTAAATAAATTTAATCCATTACTCAAGAATAAAAATAAATTAAATTGAGTATTAATATAATAAAAATAACAATTCTCCATATGTCAATCTATTAAATATGTTATTTAGTACAATTAAGATTTTGTAATTATTGTTGTAACCAATTTTTTTTATTTTGTTGATTATATAAGTTTAAATGGAGAATTGTTATTTTTATTATATTAGTAATCAATTTAATTTATTTTTATTCTTGAGCAATGGATTAAATTTATTTAGTTGAAGAGAAAATTTGACAAAAATTAAATGGAAAAATTGGGTAATGAAGTTATATTGGTAATTTTATTAATAATATAAGAATAAATTGGATAATGAATAATTATTTTTAATATGCTATAAGGGTATAATAGTAATTGCATTTTAAAATTATAATTTTTGTCAACAAATGGGGGTCTGAGTGTCTTTTTTGAAACCTTGAGGGGTTTTGTGTCCCATTTTCAAAGGTTGGGTGTCTCTGTGTCTTTTTTCCTTCATTAATTTATTTAACTAAAAGAGCATGAGGAAGAAATCAAGGTTAAAAATGTTGATCCTTGGCTTGTCAAAAGAGTAAGAATTAATGTCGATACTAACCTTGTTAAAAAAGCAAGAATTTAAGAAGTGTGAAAAATACTACACTTTTCAAGTCATATATACATACATGTCAGGTTTAGAAGAAGATCTATGAGTACCTCCGAGATACTGGGTACCCTTATCTAATAGATCAACTTCGCCAACATGAATCCTGTTTCCATCGAGACTGAGGAAGCTCCGTTATTGGACAGCAATGGTGAAATTAACCAGCAAATGGACCCAAATTTTTTAAAAGCTGCAGCTGCGGGCAATTCGGAACCGTTCAAAGACATGCCAAGAGAGGTAATTGGGATCTTGTTTACAGCAAAGACCAAAAACACAATCCTACATATCAACATCATATCCCAAGAAAGAGAAAACGCGTCAACAAAGTTCGCAGAAGAAATACTTGAGAAATGCCCATCGCTGCTACTACAAGTTAATGCCAAAGGCGATACTCCACTTCACGTTGCGGCAAAATTCGGCCATTCTGATATAGTGAGGGTTCTTGTCGAAAGAGCAAAATTACTTCAACATGATAATGAAGAGCTAGAGAGCGGGATAAGAACTGCCAGGCATATGATTAGGATGACAAATCATGAGAAGAATACAGCACTTCACGAGGCAGTGTGTCACCGGAACGTCGATGTGGTGAAAATACTGACAAAAGAAGACCCCGATTATCCATATTCTGCAAATAATGACGGCAAAACGCCACTCTACATGGCTGCTGATTATGGATCTTCTGATATGGTGCTTGCCTTATTGGAAAACAGCACATCAGCGTCTCATGAAGGCCCCAACGGAAAGACGGCTTCGCATGCCGCAGCAATGAAATCTTATTTCGGTAAGTTTAGTTATACCCTTTCAGTGGGAATTTCAATACTGATATCTTTCTATTAATAGATTCTTTCATAATGTTTAAGTAAATGCACCCTTTTAATTCATTAATAAATTGCCATAAATTTAATCAGAATAAATTGTCGGATATAAATTAGTATTTTAAAATACTATAATATCCCACATTAAGGAGAAGTAAGAGCAGCTGAATTTGGTTTGAATTAATTATTTGGTTGAATTGCTTACAAATTAGAATTGAATAATTCAATTCTATTTATGATTGAATCAAATTGTGAGACTCGTGATGACTAATTTAAATTAAATAAAAAACGTAGATGATGAGTCCATATTTGAGTTAGGAAAAAGTTATACAGTTTTGATACATGTGAAGCTTTTAAGGTGGGTTTGATAGTTCAATTGTTTTTAATAATGTTCTTTACCGCTATCTCATATTTCTTCACCAATTTATTTTCTTTTACTATTCTGAATTGTTGCCCTTGAGTGCATGTAACCACCTGCCCTGAATTCCAAAGGTGAATCTAACTACGGCTGACATATAAACTTAGGAGTTATTTTCACCCTGTCCCCAAATGTTTTGACAAGTTCTGCCGCGTACCCATTTATTTAAACAATACCCGCCGCGCACCCAAAATCGTCAATTTTCTTGTCAATCTTAACAGTGCCAGGGCAAAATAGAAATTTCAGGTAAAAGAAAGGAAAGGAGAAACAAAAGAAGATATCGTGATGTGAGCTATTGACATCACTCGTATTTTCAAACAAATTAAGACCGTCTCTAACCATCTTGGCATGTGTACAAGTCGTGAGAACTGCAACAAATGTTGTCGCTGTGGGTTGTGTCCCACTTTTAACCATTCTATCAAATAGTTCAAGTGATTTTTTGGCATCTCCATGCATGGCAACACCTGCAATCATAGCATTCCATGCTCCAGCATCCTTATTAGAAATGCCCTCAAACACTGACAAAGCTAAATGCACATGACCACACTTTGAGTACATATCAACTATTGCAGTGGCTAATATCACTTTTTTTTTCAAGATGATACAGCTTAGCATACGAGTGAATCCACAGACCTTGAGTAATCACGCCCAGATGAGCACAAGCTGTGAGAACACTCACAAGACCCGACTCGTTAGGCTTCATGCCAACTTCTTGCATCAGTCTAAATAAAGAAAGAACCTCTTTGAAATCACTAATCCTAGAATAAGCCGCCATGATCGCACTCCACGATACAACATTTCTCTCAGGCATTTTCTTAAATAAATCTCTCGCATTCTCAACATCCCCAAATTTACCATACCTGTCAACCATTGTCGTCCACGTGACCACATCTCTATCTGGGCTTTTATCAAACAACACTCGTGTAGTTCCCATTCTATGAACCAACGAGTAAAACTCAAGTAACGAGCTAACAACAAAAGGGTCTTCACCGAAACCAAACTTAACAACATGGGCATGAACAAACATCCCGAAATTTTCCAAAGGACCAAGAATTACACACGCTTTGATCAATGGCGGGAACGTATAGTTATTAGGCTCAAACCCCATATTCAACATATCTAAATAGCAGGTAAAAGAAAGGAATGGTGTAGTCAGTAGCTCACATCACGATATCTTCTTTTGTTTCTCCTTTCCTTTTTTTTTACCTGAAATTTCTATTTTGCCCTGGCACTGTTAAGTTTGATAGGGAAATTGACGATTTTGGGTACGCGGCGGGTATTGTTTAAACAAATGGGTACGCGGCGGAAATTGTCAAAACATTTAGAAGCAGGGTGGAAATAACCCTAAACTTAGATATCTTTTTACAATTGATAAAAACTCAATTCTCAAAGAGAATTATTAAATTGCATCGGAAAAAATTTAAAATTTTGTCAAATCATCTACTATCTTCAATTTCAATTTTTCTCCTCACTCATCATGAATCAATCCTTATTTTCGGGAATCAAAATAAATTATATTAAACTTAGTAAACAAACTTATTTTTCATATACGAAATTACATACTTGCTTATGTATAATGCATACGAATAACATGGCATGGTCTTTTAAAAATTATTATAAAACAAATTCATTAAAATTTCTTTTGCCACATTCAAACTTCACATTTCCTTTCAAATCACGTATTTCAATTATCTTAATTCAATTACTACTCAGCAGAACTCTCACTTAACATTCATAATTTTAGTCTTCATGTAAACGTCCTTCACTCACATATCTCTTAAACATTACATCTAGAGTGTCCACTAAGCGAGTAATGAATTCAAGAAACTAACCAAAATTGAAAAATTTACTTTCTTTCTTCAAAATCAATTTGCTAAAATTCACTTTCTTATTTTCTAGAAAACATAAAGCATATTCATATTTATACCAATGAACTTTCACACATACATATGTCCATGCATAAATCATACTTGATGCATAAATCATACGTGACGCATAATAACACATCACATAAATATATGAGAAAATCATATAAATTAACATCCGTACATATTAAAATAAACTTTTCAAGCACGTCAAATATATACATATTTTTTATTGTAATTTACTTATATAGGACTTCCTCAAGTAACAAGAGTGTATTGATATTATCGGTCTAAAAGTAATAAGAAAACTCTCATAAGATATCATTATGTCCTTATTTGTAAGTTACTAAAATATCCCAAAATTTTAAATTACCAAATTACCCTTGAAAATCATAAATTACCAAAATGCCCTCGTCGGTGAACGGTGACCGGAATTCAAGCGGCAATGATCGAAAAAGTCAAAGCAGGAACTTCAGCTCTCTCTGAATCCAACGGTGGAAGCGGTGTGCTCCGACGCGCAGCCATGGTGCCGGATCGAGCTTCGACACCGTGAAACTGCAACGGCTGATCGGCGAGAAATCGGCTACTCTGTTTGGGTCAGAAATTGAAGTAACTGCCATAAAGAACAAATCCCAGGTGACGACATGACCGAATCCAGTAAAAACTCGCCGATTTGAGTCGTCGTCCTCCATGACTTAACACGGCTTCGTGGGGTGGTCATAGGCTGTTTTCCGGCAACAACGATGATGGGGAAATGACCGGCATCGTCTAAGAGTTCGGTTGATACCCTCCATCGGCGGACATGTGGCCGGAATCGGAAGCAGCGATTCAGGTTTAGTGAACGGGTTGACCCGACCCGTTTCTCTCTCCTCTGACCCGATCGCACACATTCTATCTCTCACTTAATTTAGTTCATCCGGCTAATGACTGAATAGCTTTAGGAGAATTAATTTTCAGATTAATGGCAAAAATACTCTTAATTTATGAAGAAATACAGCGTTGTTATGAAGGCATAAATTTTTTTACTGTGAAATCTTCCTAAAAAAAAATTAGTCTTTAGAATTGTAAATGTAATGAAAATTGGTCTTTTGGATAACTAAGATAGGGAAAGTTGGTTTTAGGATAATTAGATTTACCAAATTAGTCCATAGAATAGTGCTTCAAACGTGTCTTAATGAATTTTGCAAAAATTGTTATTTGATTATAGGCCAAATATAGGCCATTTCTGAATATTTACTTGTATTAAAATTTAAAAGTTTTGATTATTATTTGATTTATCTTCTGTATTCTCAGTTGATGCTGCAATACGAAAATTACTTGAGAAAAAGAAGAATCTGATCAAAGAAACAGACCAGTATGGGTGGGCTCCAATTCATTACGCTGAATATTATGGAAATTACACGACGGTAAATTTGCTATTAGAAATTGATCAATCCGCTTCGAATATTGCTGACAAAGATCGAAAGATGACAGCCCTTCATTTGGCAGCGGGCCGAGGGTATGTCGGAACAGTTAAAGCAATTATTTCCAAAAATCTAGAATGTTACGAGCTGGTCGATAACAGGGGATGGAATTTTCTCCATTATGCTGTGGTTAGTTTTAATGTTGAAGAATTAGGAAATCTTCTTAAAAATAATCCGTTAGTGAGGAGTCTTATAATTGAGGGGGATGCCAACGGAAACGCTCCTCTCCGTGTGCTGGCTGCTGTCCGTCCACATGAATTCGATGTCCGTATGATTAGGAAGATGCAAGCCAACTTTGACGCTGTCAACAAACAAAATGTTAGTGTCACAAACATTTTACTTAATGGCTATCCTGAGCTCAAGGTAATTATTTTATTTGTTCTTTCAACTAAATTATTAAATTTGTTTTCTTATGCAATTAATTAATATTCAAATGTAAATTAATTACAGGAAGAAATCCAAAAATTATCCAAAGATGTTGGCAGAGGACAATATTCAGATGGTGTTATAAGGGGACCAAAATACCTTGTAGGGCAAAATGATGATACCAAAGATTATTACAAGGATACGAGAGCATCGCATTTGGTAGTGGCTGCACTCATAGCAACAGTAGCCTTCGCAGCAGGTTTCACCATTCCAGGAGGTTATAGAAGTGAAAATGGAACTGCAATCCTGAGGAGAAATACAGCTTTTCAAGGATTTATAGTAGCAGATTCCATTGCCATGGTCTTTTCTCTTTCTGCCGTCTTTACTCACTTCTTGATGGCTCTTAAAATTGAAGCAACTAAAGATTTCGATGAGGCTCTGTTTGCTGCTTCCATTTGGTTCACCGTATTTTCCATGGGAGCAATGGTGATTGCATTCGTTACGGGAACGTATGCAATGTTAGTACCTTCTTTAGGCCTTGCTATTATCACTTGTTTAATTGGCTTGAGCTTTTTCTTCCTTGCGATTTGGCTCATCAAATTGTCTATTTTTTAAGTAGGACAAAAGTAATTGATTGTAGTAAGTCACCATCTTTGTTTATCAATAAAATGATTGATTTTCAGTTTAACATAAACATTAATTAATTTACTCAATCTTTGCTAATAATGAATAATTACTTTAATTGTACATTGATCACTGATGTTTTAATGAAAATCAAATTTGAGATCCAAGCTGGTCTACTTTATTGTTAATGATTAGATTGAACTGTTGAGAGAAAGTCAAAATCAAATTTAATATTTCAAATTGTTTGTACTTTCTTATGTTGATGGAATAAAATCTTGATTACTTTGTCAAAAAAAATTGAAAAAATTTATCTCTTTGTATAATGCGTCATTAGAAATCTTCAATTACACATGAGTAAAGAAAATCCATGATGCATGTTTAAGAGTATATATTTGTTTTTTAATAGGTTAATATATCGCCATCATAATTTTATTAATATTTATAATAAAAAATTTATCAAAATTATTTTTAATAAGTCCAGTACGACACAATTTAAATTTCTACCCTCACATAATATCAAAGGGATATTTACTCTACTAATATTAATAGAGAAAAAATCTACTCTTATATAATTTAATTAGAAGGAAACCGAGTCCAATAATAGCTAAGACTCAAAGGTTGTACTAATAGGCTCATGATTACTTATATAGGTAAATAAAATTTTACCGTTCAACAGGGATAATGACACATCACTTTAAAGTTAAATCCTAGGACATGTCTATGGTACAGATTCTGTAACAAACATCTCCTGTCATCCCACCATCCGATGTTCTATTGTTTTGTTTCTCACTCCACATCCAACTACATCCAACGGCTGATGCTGCAGTCTGTAGCTTACAGATTCTGTCCTAAATCCTATATCACCAAATGAGTTGAATCAAGACCGAGAAAGACGGGGGGACGTTACTGCGAAGGAATTATTGCAACCATTGAAAACTAATAAATGAAATGATTGAGGCTTCGGAAGCTCAGGCACATGATGGGCCAGGTTCTGTTCAGCTCGTCCATACTTGGAAGGGCTTTTATGAGATTAGGCTGGAGCCTGGACTTGTCCAAATTCAGCCCATTTTCCATTCCCTTTTGGTCCCACCACTGAACATAAAGGAATCCCAACTCCGAATTAGGGATGACAATTGTACCCGCAAACTTGTAAATTCGCCCACATTCGTCCCCTGTAGGTAATTTTACCCGTTGCGGGTGGGTTTAATATTATAAATTAAAACCCGCATATGGATGCGGGTGGATTTGGTAGTAACCTTAAATCTGATGAATACTCGCATGGATATCAAACTCGCCCGCAATATTTTTTTCTAAATATTTTTAATTTAATTTTAATTAAAATTTTTTAATTTAAAACATGTATAAAGAAAATTATGCAATTAATCAAAATATATTTTAACTTCAATACAGTATAATATCTATTTTACATTACAATATACAAATTTATAATCATCTATATTTTTTTTCTTGATATACTTGTTACTTGTAGATGCAGATTTTTCTAATAAAATAGGAAATAGCAAATTCTCCGAAGATGAAGATATTGTTGATGAGATAAAGAATTAAGTTTCTTTAACTTAATTCATGGATTATTATATACCTATTATAATTTTGTATGTATTATTTTTTCTTTAACTTAATACATGGATTATTTCATTAATATAATTTTTTTCTCCAAATTAGTATTTGAAAATAATAATATTAATTATTATTGTAGGCATCGTGTTGGATGGGTGCTTGTTGTGGTGAATGAAATGAAGTATCTTCTCTTGGAGTTTGTTTTAAATGATGATATGAAATGTAATTGTTATTTTTAGATACTAATTTGTATTTTTTAAATGAATTTGTATAACTTATACTTAAATTTGAGAATATGTTGGATTGATATTGAAATTTTAATTTTTCATTTGCATTGGTTAAATGTGAATTGTAGTATGTTATGTAGAAAGTGAGGTTATTATTATAAATTTATATATTAAAATTGGTGATTTTAAATGTAAAAACCCGCAAAAAATCCGCTGGGTACCATTGCAGGTGGGTTTGGTAATTTAAATTTTGTGCGGGTTTGGGTTTGGTAATGGTAAACCCGCTGCGGGCGGTGCCCATTAGCCTAATCATCTAGGCTTGCAATTTAGCCCGACCCTATTTTTGGCCCGATTGATTCGACCCTAATTTTTAGGGCTTTGGCCCAAAGTTTTAAGTTTAGGGTCGAGTTAGGGCTAAGATTTTAAGGTCCGAACAAATTTAGGGTCAGGGTCGGGCTTAATGCCGATCCGACCCTATTTTAAAAAAAAACTAACACAAGTTAACACACGCACACAACACATCCTCACAACATTGCACATTGCGTGTTTTTAATTTAATTGTATTATATTTTTATTTGTATAAGACATGAGTTTTTTCTTTTTTAGGTTGAGTTGTTGAATTGAATTGTGTATGATTAAAACGTTTGTGGACTTACATTATGTGTTTTTAATTTAATTGCATTGTGTTTTTATTTATATAAGACATAAGTTTTTTATTTTTTATTTTTTATGTTGGGTTGTTAAATTGAATTGTGTATGGATAAAATGGTTGTAGAATTACATTGTGTATTTTTAATTTAATTGCATTGAAAATATTTGATATATATTTGTGTATCATGGCTTTAAAAAAATAAATTATTTATTAGTTAAATGGTAGATGCTTCATTTCCTTACTCGAATTCTTACATATGCAATGAAGAAGTTGATTTTTCAACATTAAATTGTGGGTAAAAAATAGTTTTGGTAGGGTCGGGCTAGATGTTGGCCTGATTCGGGTCGGGCCCGACCCAACCCTAACTATAAATAGGTAGGGCTTTTTTAGGGTCGGGCTTTAATTCTTTGTTGATCGGGTCGGGTCGAGTTTGACCAAGCCCGAGCCTGATCCAATGTTTTGCCATTCCTATAATCATCTGCTATCTGCTGAATTCCATGGAAATATGTGTGAACCAAAAACAAAATCGACTTTGGATTCCTAAAGATTGTGCAAAACACGCATGTGAGCTGATCCATGGCCCAAAAGGCGATTTTTGGACGATGATAAAGCGAGCAAGGCAAAATGCCAATTCTTATCAGTAGAATTGAGATAAAGTCTCTCTATGTCTCGACCTTGGTCGTGAGATTTGATCAATTAAAATTATAATTTAGGTGACATTTTGAGATAATATTACAACAGTTATTTTTAATTGAAATTAATTATTCTCAAAAACTACCAAATATATGCTTACAAATTCAATATTCAAAAATTCAAATGAATTAGGTTGTATGATATATATCACAAACAAATCATTTCTATAAACCATTTAATCTACCACATATTTAGTCAATTACACTTGATTTGGTTTGCCTTTGCCATCTGCTTATACATACTAATTTTAATAGGATAATCGATCACTAAATCCTCAATGTTTATTTAATTAAACTACCTCAAAGACATAGCTAAGTAATTTTTAAATAATTTTACTTTATTAATTACCCAAATTCAAATCCAATAGGAGGTTGAGGAAGAAAAAATTTGGGCTAGCTGAGGTAGATTCTTTTTAAGAAGCTCTAATTAGAGAAAAAAATTTAATATATTTACGTAGATTGCAGCTAGTTTTGTCGGTAAATTCTTTTTGAAATATCTTTAATAAATTTCAACAAGGTATTCAATATGTGAGAGGTTTGAGATGAATTAGATTGAAACTAAAAAACAGAGTCTCTTTGACAATATATTAATAGTGCATTTATTAACTATGAATCCTGATAGACAAGGATCATAATGGGTTGGAATCAAAATGTAGAAAAATAAATTGTCTACTTCAACTACAAGAATCGAGATCGAAAACAATAGTATTTCAAATTTGATGTGTTTGTTTTGTCTTAAAATTAGAATAAATGATTGTAAGTTACCAAAATAGAGTTAAAAAAATTAATTTTGAATAAAGATAAATAATTTTACTCTTTATTCTCATTTCTCCATTCTTATTACCGTCTCTTCTATCTAAATGAAATTCCTACTCATTCCCAAATTTATGAGATTCACTCAAATTTTATTTATATTTCTTTGTATTTTTAACAAATAAATATTATTAGTAATTCTGATTCCTCATTTTTTTTCTAAATCCTAAAAATAAACACATTAATGACATTCATTGCATTGAAAAAATTATGAGACTATCCTAAAATTGATTTGAGAACCCACATTGAGAATTTGTTTCCTTCTAACTTTATTTTGACTTTCAAAAGACACGCCTTCACTCCCACATTCAACCAATGGCAAGTGGATAGTTGTTGGTTGTGAGGAATCCACTTTGGATTTAGTGATAGTCACCCTTATTAGTTATGACCACCAAAATGGAAAGTGGCTCAAAAAGCAAATTACTCTTTCTTAAAAAAAAAAAAACCAAAGTTGGTTAGTGTGAGTGGTTTGGCACTCTCACTCCTTAAGAGAGTTTGGGGTTCAAGTCTTGCTATCGTATGTAGTCACCATTTTGGCTAGCACTTTACCTCTTACGAGCCGATCCGGTGCGAGCGGGAATTAGTCTAAGTTGTGGTACGAGCTTAAAGGTACCTCCCACAGTTGGGGCCTACTCAGGACCAACTTGTGGTTCAGACAAAAAAAAAAAAAAAATTTGACCGTAGACTCTGTTGTATCTACTCATTGTGAGTTAGATTCTCTCATTATTAGAAATGTCACCTATAACTGTAAGTTGTATCAGGGGAGCCAATCTCCCTAGCAAATAACCAAAACGCACAATAAAAGAAAAGAAAGACATGTAAATGTAAGTCGCATTAGAGGGCCTATCTCCCTAAAAAATAACCAAAACCCATGATAAAAGAAAAGAAATAGAGAGGGGGATTCGTGAAATACTGAAAATTACGGAGATAATAAATTTTAATTAATATGTGTACCATGACAGCTATAAACAATAACAGATAAATTAAGAATTTTTACTAGATAATGATTTTTTTTATCATTCTAATTTTGACGAATAGACGAATTTAGTGATTTTAATAAATTAATGAGATATTTAAAAAAACCATTATACAACTTTGTACTCTCATTCATATTTTAAATGAATGATTTATTGAAATTATAAATATAATAATTATTAATAAAATATCACTCCATTGTTAGTCTACTGATCTTTTGTTCATCAGAAAATTCCAAAGGAGTGGTTGTAAATCCCCATCTTCAAAAGGGGAAAAAAAAAGGTCCGAAGCAAAATTATACTACTCGTACGTCCCATTCATAGAATTATTACTTCTCTTTTTCGTCACTTCAAAATTAAGCGTACTGTGCATCCGTGATACTATTCACCCTTGCCTAATGGATCAACTTCGCCAACATGAATTCTGTTTCCATTGAGACTGAGGAAGCTTCATTATTGGACAATAATGGCGAGATTAGTCAGTCGCAAATAGACCTAAATTTGTTCAAAGCCACAGCTGCGGGCAATTCGGAGCCCTTCAAAGATATGGCAAGAGAGGTAATTAAGAGCCTATTAATAGCAAGACCAAGAACACAATTCGGCATATCAACATCAAATTGCAGAAGACAGAAAATGTGTCAACCAAGTTTGTAGGAGAAATACTTGAGATATGCCCATCGATGCTACTGCAAGTTAATGCCAAAGGTGATTCTCGATCACTTCTCAATGCGACAAAATTCGGCCATTGTGATATAGCGAGCGTTCTTATTGAAAGAGCAAAATTAGTTGAGCATGAAGATGAAGAGCTCGAGAGCGGGGTAGGAGCCTCCAGGTAGACGATTAGGATGACAAATCAAGTGAAGCATATAGCTCTTCACGGGGCAGTATTTCATATAACTGTCGATGTCGTGAAAATACTGACGAGAGAAGACCCTGATCATCCATATTCTGAAAATAATTACAGCAAAACGCCACTTTGCATGGCTATTGAGTATGGGCAAAGATTGCTGACAAAGATCGAAAGATGAGAGCTCTTCATTTGGTAGCGGCCGAAGGGATGCCAGTGTTGTGCGCAGAATGCGGAATCAAGCGCACCGAATAATCACAGAAAAATAAGGGACACAAAATTTACGTGGTTCGGTAATATGCATACGTCCACGGGAGCAAGAGAAAAATAATTGTATTATTAACAATTATTTGAGTACAAATTTGAGTAAAAAAATCTCACTTTTCCAGAACCCAAATACACTTAGTACTCTCACACACACTCTCCAATTGTTTACTCTCAAAAGCTTAGAAACTTATAAGCTTAATAAATTTTGAGATGATATCAAATGAATGAAATCCTTAGCTATTGATATGAGAAATGAATTACTATGCTAAGAATAAATAATTAAAAATATAATTTTTAATTATTATTATTTTTCAAATCCATCCCCTTTGTCCATTCTTTCTTTTCGGCTTGAAAAATCTCTACAATTGTTGGTGTAACCAACAATTTGACTTCAACAAATTGTGCTACCAACTTGACTTTGAAAGTTGCATGCCATTCTTTGATTTTTCAACAATTCTCCACCTCGGTAAAAATTTTCCATATCTGAGCCGACATTAGCGGACCATAATACTTCATCCCCAAATGATCCTCGCAAGGATCCAAGGCGACTGCATCGTTGTGACTGCCTACGTACCCAAAATTTGGGATCAAGTCAACCGTAGTTCATAATTCCCGAAGGACATAACTTAACACAATCGAAGGATTTGAATTAGTTTCAAGCAATATTGAAACTTAACTCTAGAAACTATCTTCGTCAACATATCTGATGGATTATCTTTGGTATCGATCTTCTTCAACAACACATCACCACCCTCGATAATTTCCCTCACATAATGATATTTCACATCTATGTGCTTCGTCCGAGAGTGATATGTTTGATTCTTTGCGAGAAATATCGCACTTTGGTTATCACAAAAGACCGCAATGTTCTTCTGGATTACTCCCAAGTCACCTAACAAGTCTTTCAACCAGATAGCTTCCTTTACAGCTTCAGTTGCTACCATATACTCTACTTTCGTAGTGGATAGTGCAATTGTCGATTGTAGAATTGACCTCCAGCTAACCGGACCTCCATCTAATGTGAATATGTAGCCCGTCGTTAATCTTCGCTTGTCAAGGTCTCTAGGGAAATCAGAATCACAATACCCAACACATTGTTGACCACAATCCTTCTTGAACAATAACCCAACATCAAGTGTCCCATACAAATATCGGAGAATCCACTTTACCGCAAGCCATTGATTTTTACCCAGAATGTGCATGTATCTACTAACTATGCTCACTGCTTGAGATATATCAGGCCTTGTGCATACCATATCATACATAAGACTACCCACAACACTAGCATATGAAACACGAACCATGTAACTCCTCTTGAGATATAGGACATGAAGAAGATCTTAATTTGAAATGAGGAGCTAGAGGTGTACATACCGGTTTAGTTTTGTCATCCATACCGAATCTTTCTATCACTTTCTTCAAATAAGACTTTTGAGTCAACCATACGCTCTCATTCTTCTTGTCTCTATGAATCTCCATCTCAAGTATTCTCTGTGCATCACCCAAGTCTTTTATCTCGAACTCAGAAGCCAGTTGCTTCTTTACTCTTTCGATCTCATCTCTATTCTTCGAAACTATAAGCATATCATCGACATAGAGTAACAAAGAGATGAAAGCTCCATCTTATAATTTTCTAAAGTAAACACAATGATCATGTTCACTTCTGGTGAATTTCTGCCCTTTTATAAATTGTTCAAATCTTTTGTACCACTGCCTTGGCGACTGCTTCAGTCCGTACAAAGATTTAATCAACCTACACACATGATTCTCCTTTTTAGTAACTCTAAAACCACAAGGCTGAATCATATAGATTTCCTCCTCCAAATCTCCATGTAAGAACGCCATCTTAACATCCAATTGAGCCAACTCTAACTCATATTCTACAACTAAGGCAAGTAGGATACTAATGAAAGTATGTTTTACAACTGGAGAGAAAAGTTCATTGTAGTTAATACCTTCCTTTTGAGCAAAACCTTTTGCCATGAGCCTTGCCTTGTATCGAGGAGTTGTTTAATTCGGAGATCCTTGCTTTTTAGTGTAGACCCATTTATTGCCAATAGCTATTTTCCCCTTTGGTAACTTTACAAGTTCCCAAGTCTGATTTTGATGGAGATGTTAACATAAATATGTTAATAATATTAATTTTGATAATAACAAACTTTACATGATTTTTGATAAATTTATTGGAGTTATTTCCTAAACAAATGAAAGTCATAAAAACTATTCCTTTCATGCTTATAAAAGATGGATCTTAATTTGGAAAATGATTCTTTGCAAAAACTGGTTTAAAATATGTTTCTGGCAGAAAACGGTTAACCGATTACGACCAGAGAGCAAAGGTTTGTATAGGCTCTAACCGATTAGTGAAAAACGGAAATGGATAGCTTACTGATCGCTAACGGTGAACCGTTTATTTATAAACGGTTAACCGATTACGACCAGAGAGCAAAGGTTTATCTAGGCTCTAACTGATTAGTGAAAACGGAAATAAAGAGCTTACTGGAAACTAACGGTGAACCGTTTATTTATAAACGGTTAACCGATAACGTCCAGAGAGTAATGTCACCCACAGCCTTAGCCGTTTACTTAAACGGATAACCGTTGCTCTTTTTGCAGGTTACTGTACACTAACGGTGAACCGTTTGTTTGCAAACGGTGAACCAATAACGTCCAGAGAGTCATCTCATGCAAAGCCTTAGCCGATTACTTGAAACGGATAACCGATATTCTTTTTCAGGTCACTGGACGTTAACGGCAAAAGGGTAACCTAAAAACGGCAAACCGTTTATTTGAATTCCGTCTTAACGGTAACTTTGACCAGCAAAAACGGTTAACCGTTAACAACTAACGGTGAACCGTTTTCGGGCAGACAGCAAATAACGGCTAGTTTTTCAGCTCTCCTTATAAATAAGCTCATTCAAATTCAAAGAAGACTGATCACAACATAACCATTGAGCTTATACTCGAGTTTGCAATCTTCACAAGGGATAGAAACATAGTTTCACTTCATCTATTCACACTTTAAGCATCAACTTGTAATCTTTGATTTAGTGTGAGAGAAAAACAAATTGTAATCTTTCATTTTGAGGGATTGTGAGTGTTGGGATACACTTGGGTTAAGAGATTGGGGATAATCTCTAGTTGTAAAGGTTATTGACACCTTGGAAGTCAAGTGTAAAGCAATTGAAGCCTTGGAGGCTTGCTTAGTGAAAATCTCAAGCCCGGAAAGCTTGGAGGCGTGGACGTAGGCGAGGTTGGCCGAACCACGTAAACATTGTTGTGTTTGATTCTCTCTTTCCCTATCTTTTAATTTGTGATCAATTTATTTATTATTGTATTTATTTCGTTTTTATATTTGCATGATAAATTTGTTTTTAGAATTTTATTTTATAGAAACCCAATTCACCCCCCTCTTGGGTTGCCTAGTTAGTATTTCATTTGGTATCAGAGCTTGGTGCTCTTGTGTAGACTTAATCGTCTAGAGCTAAAGATCAATGGCAACTCAATATGATTCCACATTTAGGGAAGGACAATCCACCACTAGACCACCCTTCTTTGATGGAAATGATTATCCTTATTGGAAAACTAGGATGAGAATTTATTTGCAAGCCTTAGATTATGAGATTTGGGAAATTGTTAGTGATGGTCCTTTTATGCCCTTGACTAAAAATGAAGTCGGAGAAGATATTCCAAAACCATCACGGGATTGGAATGAACTCGAAAAGAGAAAAACCTCTCTAAACTCCAAAGCCATGAATGCCTTATTTTGTGCACTAGATAAGAAGGAGTTTCATAGAGTGTCTAGCTGTGAAAGTGCGAATGAGATTTGGCACAAACTTGAAGTTGTCTATGAAGGCACGAATCAAGTGAAAGAATCTAAAATAAGTAGGTACACTCGGCAATATGAATTGTTTCAAATGGAACAAAAAGAAAATGTGTACTCTATGTATACTAGATTCATGGACATAGTAAACACTCTAGGAGCCCTAGGAAAAACTTTTTCAAATAGTGAAAAAGTCAAGAAAATTATTAGGTCTCTACCTAAAGAATGGAGACCTAAAAGGACTGCCATTGAGGAAGCAAAATATTTAAATACTTTACCTCTTGATGATTTAATTGGTTCTCTTATTTTATATGAGGAAGATTTGGCAGCAGAAAAAGGGCATGAGGAGAAAAAGAAAAACATTGCTCTTAAAGCCTCAAAACATGAGAGTGATGGGGAGAGTGAACCGGATGATGAAGAACTGGCCATGCTAGCAAGGAGATTCAGAAAATTCTTCAAGAAAACTGAAGAACGAAGAAATTTCAGAAAATTCAAGAACTATAGGGAAAAGAAGGAGGCAATCACATGCTATGAATGCAAGAAGCCTGGCCATATTAGATCGGAGTGTCCACTCATCAACAAACACAAGAAGAAAGCCATGGTTGCAACTTGGGATGACAGTGAGGAAGATTCAAGTGATGAGGAAGAATCACAAGAAGTCTCAAATCTAGCACTTATGGCAATAGGAGATGAAGATGATCTTAATGAGGTAAGTGATCCTACCTATGATGAATTGTATGATGCTTTTAAATATTTGCATAATGAGTTGATGAAAATTGGTAGAAAGAATGCATGCCTTAAGAAGGAAATTGCAAAGCTTAAAAATGAAAATGAATCTTTGAATGCAACAATTGTATGCCTAGAAGTAGGAAACAAGACTTTGCATGATGAAATTGCATTATCAAATGAGAAGCCTAACATCATACATGAGCATTTAGAATCACATATAGATGAGCTGAAAAATGAAAATGAAATGCTCAAGAAAAAGAGTAATGAGCTAAATGAGATTGTCTTGAAATTTACAAATGGGCAAAAGATGTTGGATAATTTGCTAAACTCACAAAAATGTGTATTTGACAAAAGTGGCATTGGTTATAAACCAAATTTGAAACAAAAACTCTACAAGAGTTATTTTGTAAAGAATACATCTATTAGCAATAAAATTACATGTCATTTTTGTAATCAAGATGGTCATATGAAAAATAGATGTGCAGTAAAGAGAAACGCATATTATGGTATGAAATGTGTTTGGGTTCCAAAAGGAATCATTGCTAACTCTCAAGGACCCAAAAAGGTTTGGGTACCTAAAACTTAAGATTTTCTCTGCAGGACTTGAAGAAGAAGAAGAATAAGTGGTACTTGGACAGTGGTTGTTCAAGACACATGACAGGGAGCTATTCTTGGTTCTCAAGCTTCACTAAGATTGAAAATGGTGGAGACGTATCTTTTGGAGATAACTCAAAAGGAAAAATCCTTGGAATTGGAAATGTTGGTAAAGTATCTTCAACTTTAATTGAGAATGTATGCTTGGTTGAAAACTTGAAACACAATTTAATAAGCATTAGTCAATTGTGTGACAAAGGTTATAAAGTCGTATTTGATAAATCAAGCTGTGTTATTGAGAATGCATGTGATGGAAAAACCTTGTTTATGGGAAATAGATATGGTAATGTTTATACCATTGACATAGAATGTGCATCTACTCTTGATAAATGCTTTTCAGCATTACATGATGATAGTTGGCTGTGGCATAGAAGATTAGGACATGCAAGCATGGATTTAATTTCTAAAATTATGAAAAATGATTTAGTCAAAGGACTTCCAAAAATCAGTTTTCAAAAAGATGGAATTTGTGAAGCATGTCAATTTGGAAAACAAATCAAAACTTCTTTCAAAAACAAGAATTATATCTCTACTTCAAAACCTCTTCAATTACTCCATATAGACTTGTTTGGACCTTCTAGATATGCTAGTTTAAGTGGCAAATATTATGCTTTTGTGATCGTGGATGATTATTCTAGATACACATGGGTATTGTTCTTAGCTAATAAAGATGATGCCATTGATGCATTTCGAATTTTCCACAAAAATGTTCAAAATGAAAAAGGCTATTATGTTTCTTGTATTAGAAGTGATCATGGTGGTGAATTTGAAAACCATGCTTTTGAAAATTTTTGTAATGATTTTGGCATTGAACATCAATTTTCATCTCCTAGGACTCCACAACAAAATGTAGTAGAAAGGAAAAATAGGTCTATTCAAGAAATGGCTAGGACCATGTTAAATGAAAACTCTTTGCCTAAGTATTTTTGGGCCGAAGCCGTCAACACCGCCTGTTATGTTTTAAATCGGGTGTTGATTAGACCTAATCTTAATAAAACTCCATATGAGCTTTGGAGAAATAGAAAACCCAACATTGGTTATTTTAAAGTGTTTGGATGCAAATGTTTTGTTTTGAACACAAAAGATAATCTTGGTAAATTTGATCCAAAATCTGATGTTGGTATTTTTCTTGGATATTCAAATTCAAGCAAAGCTTATAAAATTTATAACAAAAGAACTTTAGTAGTGGAGGAATCTATGCATGTTACTTTTGATGAGTCTAACCCCTCCTCTGCGGAGAAAGGAGTTGTTGATGATAATGCAGAAGAACAACAACAAGAAGAAGCATCAAATGACAATCAAGAAAACACAACAAATGGAGTTCAAGAGGAGCATCATGAAGAACAAAATGAAGGTATTTCTCAAACACTCCTCAAGGAGTGGAGGTATGTTTTCTCTCACTTTAAAGATGTAATCTTAGGAGATCCCTCACGAGGCGTTACCACTAGATCATCTCTTAGGAACACATGTGAGCATGCTGCATTCATTTCTCAAATCGAACCAAAATCTTTTGCGGATGCCGAAAATGATGAATTTTGGATTATGGCTATGTAAGAGGAATTGAATCAATTTGAGAGAAATAATGTGTGGGAATTAGTTCCTTGTCCGGAACATCAATCCATTATAGGGACTAAATGGGTATTTAGAAATAAAATGGATGAATCCGGTGTGGTTGTAAGAAATAAAGCTAGACTAGTGGCTCAAGGCTACAACCAAGAAGAAGGAATTGATTTTGATGAAACTTTTGCACCTGTAGCTAGATTAGAATCCAATAGAATGTTGTTAGCATATGCATGCCATAAGGATTTTATTCTATATCAAATTGATGTTAAAAGTGCTTTCTTAAATGGATACATTATAGAGGAAGTTTATGTGAAACAACCTCCTGGTTTTGAAAATGAGAAATTTCCAAATCATGTGTATAAGCTTTCCAAAGCTTTATATGGTTTAAAACAAGCTCCTAGGGCATGGTATGATAGGCTTAAGAATTTCTTGTTGGATAACAATTTTTCAATGGGAAAAGCGGACACAACTCTTTTTGTTAAAAATAAGAACCAAGACATACTTATTGTTCAAGTGTATGTTGATGATATCATTTTTGGTTCTACTAATGAGCTTTTGTGCAAAGAATTTTCATCATGCATGAGCAAAGAATTTGAGATGAGTATGATGGGAGAGTTGAAGTATTTCCTCGGACTTCAAATCCAACAAAACGAGGAAGACATTTTTATAAACCAAGCCAAGTACGTGAGAGATCTACTCAAAAGGTTTGGCTATGAAAATAGAACGGCAAAAAGCACTCCTATGAGCACTACCATCAAACTTGACAAAGATGAAAAAGGTAAAGAAGTGGACATCAAAATATATCGAGGTATGATTGGATCTTTACTCTATTTAACTGCAAGTAGATCCGATATCATGTTTAGTGTATGTTTGTGTGCAAGATTTCAATCATGTCCCAAGGAATCCCATTTGCTTGCTGTTAAAAGAATTTTCTGATATTTGATTGGAACCATAGATGTTGGCCTTTGGTATCCTAGGGGAACTCATATAGATTTAACATGTTTTTCGGATGCGGATTTTGCTGGTCATAAAGTGGATAGGAAAAGCACTAGTGGAACTTGTTTTGTTCTAGGACATTCACTAGTTTCATGGGCTAGTAAGAAACAAAATTATGTTGCTCTTTCAACTACGGAGGCTGAATATATAGCCGCCGGAAGTTGTTGTGCACAGGCACTCTGGATGAAACAAACACTTAGAGATTATGGCATTCTTCTTAAAAAAAATCCTATTAAGTGTGATAACACTAGTGCTATAAATCTTTCAAAGAATCCCATTCAACACTCTAGAACCAAGCATATAGAAATTAGACATCATTTCTTAAGAGACCATGTTCAAAAGGGGGATATTGCATTAGAGTTTATTTCTACCGAAAAACAACTTGCCGATATTTTCACTAAACCCCTTTGCGAAGAACAATTTTTTAAAATTCGGCATGAACTTGGGATGATGAAATTTTCTCATTAATGTCTCTATCTATGCTATTGAGTGTACTGAATTGATTGATGTATAATTGTGAAACAATGGTCATGAATTACTTGAGAATGATTGTTAAATGATGTATTTGGTTTGTTATTTCTTGATTGTATAAATACATTGGTTGAAAACATTTTCATGAATCATGCATTAAAATGGCTCATAATATATTTTTAGATCAATTAAATGATCTGGGAATTTATTAATTACTAGCAAAATATTAAATTAAATGTGCGAAAATTTAGTTAAAATAAACGGATAACTGTTTCCCATAAACGGTGAACCGTTTTGGTCCAGAGACTAATATTCTGTGTGTGACCTTTTAGCCTCTCACCGTTTTCTCGAAACGGTGAACCGTTTGCTGGCAGTAAGTCTTTAAATCGTTACCCTCTAACCGTTAAGTGCTTGGGCTCTCACCGTTTTCTAATCTTAAGCCTCTGTTCGTTACCCTCTAACCGTTTATTGTAAACAGTTAACCGTTTTCGCATTTTTAAACTGTTCAAAGGCTTTCTCTTCTTCCTCTCCAGTTACCCTCTCACCGTTTTTACCATACCTGTGCAACCGAAGCTTTTCTCTTCCTCAAATCGTCTTTTTTCTTGATTCTCATGCCAAAGTAAACCGATTAAATCATTTCTCACACCTTTTAACACTCTTCTACCGATTCAAAACCAAAAATCAAAGCCCAAATTGCAAAATCCCAATTTTTGAACCCTAATCGCCGCAGGTTGAATTTCTCCATTTTTGATCCATTTTACTCCATTTTTCAACCAAATTGAGCCTCACACTCGCATTTCTTACCCATTTCTCATCCAATCACCGATTCACTTCCTTCTCTCTCTCCTGTGTTCATCTCACCTTACTCCTCCATGGCTGAAACCTCTCAGAGAAATGTCCGGCGCAAATCTACACCCTCAGCTCACCCCTTTTAGCCTAGGGAAGTTTCTGAATTCACCAGGATTCACTTTCCCACTCCTCCCTTAGCGAAACGGTTCGAGAACCGCTTTGATGGGCGAAAAGTAATCGACACCTACTCTGTTAATCTTAATGATTTCCGGAACTTAATTGTGTGTAATAGAAATGTTTGGGATATGCTTTTGCCTTGGGAGTCTGGTATTAATTTTGTTGAGCGTGTCTACCCTAACTTGGTGCGAGTTTTCTACTCGAACATGGATATTTCCCATACCACTCAGCATAGGGTAGTTACTCAAGTCCATGGTATTCCCATTGAATTCGATCATGTTGATTTAGGTGAAATTCTTGGTATTTCTCATGAGGGCCATAAGATTTACACCTCTAGGAAAATTTTGTGGTTCGACGATTTTCGGCACACGGATGCAGTCCGTCATATCTGTCGCCGTAGAGATCTCACTGATGATATCTGCCTGCTTCCATTTCGGTCTCAACTCTTACCTCTCCAAGTCCGTATTCTTCATTCTATTTTACAGCACATAGTGACACCTAGGCGAGGTCACACAGATGAGGTCACGAGGTTAGACGTGGGCATCCTCGATAGCCTACTTTCAGATCGTCCTCTCAACCTCTCCTATATTATTTTGCGGCACATGCTGAGTACTCATGCGGTTAATCACCGCTTGCTTCCGTATGGTAGTATTATTACCAAGATACTTCGTTATTTTCATGTGCCTCTCATAGATACTGGACATATGGAGACTAAACGAATGGGTCCCGAGGCGATGACGAGTATTGGTTTTTCTTGGAAAAATGGGAAGTGGATCAAAACCAGTAGCTCTAAAAATTGGGACACCTTGATAGCTCCGGAGGACGATAGGATGCTTAACGATGTCTATCGGCCTGATGAGCTTCCTGAATTTAGACTAGGGGCTCAGCCACCTCCTCCACGTCGCCGATTTATTCCTCGGCCTCCCGCTGACATAGACCCTGAGGAGCATGCCCCGGCTGCTGACATTCCATCTGCCTCTGAGCCACCACCAGCCTCTGAGCCCTAAGCTGTTCCAGCGACATCTGCTGCACCTGCGCAGCCTTCTGATCTTCCCTAGGAGCCTGATGTCTCCGTGCCACCTCCCGCTCCTGCTCAGCCACCTATTTCCGACAGTATGCAGCAAATTCTCGAGCAGTTGGATACTCTTTCTCGAGACCATCAGCAGCTACGATCCGATTTTGAGACTTTCCAGCGGCAGAGCATTGATCATCAGCTTGAGATTATTCATGCTCAACGCATCATTCTCGGCTACTTTGGCTATGATCCGGGGAGCTCATCCTCTCCTCCTCCACCGCCTCATTAGTTTCTGAGCTATATTTTCGCACATACAGTTCTTACTTTTTTACTTATTTGCATTTTGACTTGTATTTCTTTTTACTGCTATATGCTATTTATGACTTTGTATGCCATGATTTTATGTTTACTTCTCATATTTGATGTCTTGTTTACGATTATTGAAGTGTTTGGTTTGCTTCTGGAAGTTGTTGAGTTTGTGATGGAGTTGCTTGGAATGCAAATTTTTGGAAGTGTTCTTTCTCTCATGTATCCTATTGGTTTCGCTCATTTTTCAGGGGAAACTCTGCCCAATTTTTTTTTTTTTGCTCACCAAATGACTTCACATTTTTTTTCTCTTCTTTCTTTTTGATGATGAAGGGGGAGATAATTTACCTAAGCATTTTTTAAAATGTTTTGAAAAAGCTAAGAATGAACTTGAAATGGTGCATTTTGAAAACATCATAATTTTTGAAAATGTTTTCAAAAAGCTAAGAATGAACTTGAAATGGTGCATTTTATAAATGGGAAAATTTTAAAACAATGATGATGTTTTCAAATGCCTACTTGAGCAAAAATCATTTTATTGGCCATTTATTAATTTGACCATATACTAAGGGGGAGCCATATATTGAGGGGGAGCCAAGTTTTGAACAAAGTTTGTCATCATCAAAAAGGGGGAGATTATTAACATAAATATGTTAATAATATTGATTTTGATAATAACAAACTTTACATGATTTTTGATAAATTTATTAGAGTTATTTTCTAAACAAATGAAAGTCATAAAAACTATTCCTTTCATGCTTATAAAAGATGGATCTTAATTTGGAAAATGATTCTTTGCAAAAACTGGTTTAAAATATGTTTCTGGCAGAAAACGGTTAACCGATTACGACCAGAGAGCAAAGGTTTGTTTAGGCTCTACCCGATTAGTGAAAAACGAAAATGGATAGCTTACTGGACGCTAACGGTGAACCGTTTATTTATAAACGGTTAACCGATTACGACCAGAGAGCAAAGGTTTGTCTAGGCTCTAACCGATTAGTGAAAACGGAAATAAAGAGCTTACTGGAAACTAACGGTGAACCATTTATTTATAAACGGCTAACCGATAACGTCCAGAGAGTAATGTCACCCACAACCTTAGCCGTTTACTTAAACGGATAACCGTTGCTCTTTTTGCAGGTTACTGTACACTAACGGTTTGTCTAGGCTCTAACCGTTGCTCTTTTTGCAGGTTATTTCTCTTCTTGGACTCCTTGTTGCTATAAAATCATCATTATCTACATCATCAATTGTTTCTTCATTTTGTGGGACATCAGAAGAAACAACCTCTTCTTCAACTCTAGGTGTCACCTCCATAATTGAACCTTCTTCGATATAGAACTAACTGGTACATATGAAGTTGCATCAAACTCCACCCGCTGCAATACCTCTTTGGTCTTGTTCTCCACCTGCTGAGAACTTGAAGTTTTCATCATTGAAGCTTCATCAAATGTGACATCTCTACTACACACAAACTTTTTATCTTCGAGATCCCAAAGTTTGAAACATTTTACTCCACCTTTGAATCCCACAAAGATAGCTTTTCTAGCACGAGGATCCAGTTTACCATCTTTGACATGTTAATAAGCTGGACACTCGAATACACGAAGGGAATCATAGTCTTGTGCGTGCTTTCCAAACCACATTTCCGTAGGAGTTTTACCTCTAATTGCAGCAGAAGGAAACCAGTTTACTAAGTGAGTTGCGTAGCTCACAGCTTCAGCCCAAAACTTTTTATCTAAACCAGCATTAGATAACATACATCATACCTTCTCAGGTAAAGTACGATTCATACGCTCAGCTACACCGTTCTATTGCGGAATATGTCTCACCATGAAATATCTTTTAGTACCCTCATTTTGGCATACTTGCAAGAATGGATCAGAAGTATATTCACCCCCATTATCAGATCGTAATACTTTGATCTTTCTGTCAGTTTGAGTCTCCACTAATTTCTTCCATTTCACAAAAATCTCTAGAACCTCATCCTTTGCTCGAATGGTGTACACCCACACACGTCTAGAGAAATCATCAACAAATGTAACAAAATAATGGCTTCCACCAATTGATGCAGTCATGGTTGGTTCCCATACATCACTATGAACATATTCAAGGATCTCACGAGTATCGTGATTAGATGTACCAAACTTAACCCTTGTTTTCTTGCCAACTACACAATGCTCACAGAAATTTAATTTACAAGTTTTGGTACCTTTTAAGGGTCCATGCCTCATCAAAGTTTGCAAGGACTTCTCTCCAGCATGTCCCAGTCGTACATGTCATAGCTTGGTGGTGTCACTGTGTGCCTCAACAACATTTACTTCATCAGTTGTACCTCTCTTCAAATAGTACAGATTGTGACGCCGAACCCCTTGCAGAATCACCATAGCCCCATGTGTAAACTTCATTATACCATCTTTAATGGTGACCTTCTAGCCTTTAGCTTCCAAAGCACCCACAGAAATTAGATTTTTCTTTAAAGTTGGAACAAATCTAACCTCTTTGAGTTTTCTGACCATTCCATCAAACATTTTGAGTCGAATTGTTCCTATTTCCACTGTGCAACAAGGTTGATCACTCTCCATCACAACTGCACCGGATTCCAGATTACGAAAGTCCATAAACCATTCCTTAATAGGACACAAATGATAGGTTGCTCCAGTATCAAGTATCGACTCACTCGAACTAGCCACGTATACTGCAAGAGTAATACTTAGTGGATAATCAGAGTCTTCATCTTTCCATGCCATGTTTGCTGCTGCTGGTTTCTTCTTATCTCTTTTTTGAGCCTTTGGACAATCTTTCCTCCAATGGCCTTTTTCATGACAAAAAGCACACTCGTCTCGAGCTATATTTCTGCTTCTCGATTTGGATCGAAAATTCTTTCCACCATGCTTCTTTTGTTTCTCCATCGCCCAATCTCTACTCATCAAAGCTTCAGACAATGCTCATTCAGAATTTTTATCATTATTTTGAATCTCCAACCTTGTCAATGCTATGCAAACATCTTTGAAGACGATCACAATCTTCCCATATATCAAAGTAGTCACAAAATGGCTATATTCCTCTAGTAGTGAGTGTAACAGAATCATAACCTTGACTTAATCCTTAATATCTTCATCAAGATTCTTCAAATCAGCAACTAACTTTTCAAATCTTGAGACATGATCGTGCATTGACACCCCATGCTTCATTCGAAAACCATATACTTGGCTCATTGTATGAATGCAATTTTCAGGACTTTTCACCAAGTACTTCTCCTCCAATGTATGCCACAAAATCACTGCACACTCCTCATCTTTTACTAAATATTTCACCTCCTTGGTCAAACAAGATATGATCTGACCACAAGCTTTCTCATTCATATGATCCCAAATTTCTTCATCATACAAGTGTCTTTTATTTTTCAGAACAACATCGAGAATGATTTGAATAAGGGCATCCATAACTTCGCGCCTCCACATACCGAAGTTGATTTTCCCATTAAACTTTTCAACATCGATCTTCTGGCCTCCTATAACAAGTGTTGAATAGCGATTTGAAAAATTTCGCCTCCCACCTGAAGTATCTCCTGAAATAGTCTCGGTAGATCTCTCCCTAATTCTGGAAGTTTCGCCTTCTACCATTTTCTCAACGAACTATTTCCACTTGAAAAACAGTCTCTATGATGTTAATTTGGCGTGAATAAATGCACCAGGAAAGTTCCCAGGAGACTGGACGGGAACTCGATTCCAATTAAAAACCAGAATCCTTAGACTCTTATCGCCTTTGTTGACAGAACTTTCCTAGACATGCAAAAATACACACTACTTACAATAGACTGTCTCCCAAGTACAAATGGTCGGCTCCACTGTATTAGCAAGTAGTCTTATGAATGAGGGTGATGCCAAGGGGAAATCTCCTGTCCATTTTTTTGCCGCTGTCCGTCGAAAATAATTCTTTGACGATTTATCTGGAAGAGTAAAGCCAACTATGAGGCCATCAACAAGCAAAATGTTAGCGTTGCAAAATGTTGCACCATGGCTATCCTGAGCTCAAGGTAATTATTATTATTATTATTATTATTTTTGGTTTCAAATTTTAATTATTGATTTATTAATTAATATTCAAATGTAAATTACACGAAGAAATTCAAAAATTATGCAAAGATGTTGGCAGAGGACAATACTCAGATGTTGTTGTATTGATAAGAGAACCACATGTATTTCAAGAGCCTGTGTTTCCTGAAGATGATTTCAATGATGCCAGAGCGTCACATCTGGCAGTGGCTGCACTCATAGCAATGGTAGCCTTCGCAGCAGCTTTCGCTATTCCTGGTGGTTACAAAAGCGAAAATGGCACTGCAATCCTCAGGAGAAATACAGCTTTTCAAGCATTTATGGTAACAGATACCATTGCCATGATCCTTTCTCTTTCTGCCGTCTTTACTCACTTCTGGTTGTCTCGTATAACTGAACTAACTAAAGATTTCGATGAGGTTCTGTTCAGCGTTTCCGTTTGGTTCGCCTTATTGTCCATGACAGCAATGGTGATTGCATTTGTTACGGGCACATATGCGATGTTGGCACCTTATCTAGCCCTTGCCATTATTACTTGTTTAATTGGCTTAAACTATTTCGTCCTTGCGTTTTTGGTCATCCAAGATATTTCAGTGAAAAATCATGGGTAGGAAACTGTTGCTGAAAGAAGATTTACACCGTCTTTTTAGTAAGGTTTGAAGTCGGGACCTAAGTTTTAGGGAGGCTACTTCTCATCGGATGTTGCTTTGGTGGAATTTATTGCAAATATGCAACCATCAGAACTAATAAACTTATTAATGTTAGCACCTTCCTTAGGCCTTCCCATTATCACTTGTTTAATTGTGTCGAGATTATTCTTCCTTGTGTTTTGCTTTATCGGAAGATATATCTGTAAGAAATCGCTAAAACGAAAATTGCTTCTTTTTCATAAAATAAAGATATTATTCATAAACTGTTTCTTACTTACCGCTTTTTTTTTTGGTTAGCCTCCTTAAAGGCAATCTTTATGTCTTGAAATTTATATAAATTTAAGCAAATCTTAATTAAAAAAGAGAGTTAGTAATGAATTAATTTGCAATTTTGGAAGAAATTAAATATAAAAATTCCATTGTTAAATGCATTCCGTGGATTCTTCGTTTTCTTGGATGGGAATCGAGGATAGTAGAATTTTTTAAATATTCTTAGGCTAAAGCCATATTGATAATATTTCATTTTTTGTTTTAAGATTTCTTTAGTATACACCAATTTAAAATTAAAATTAAAAAAAATTTCAACTTGTCACTAGCTAATTAAAAAAAATTATGTTTATTAGTATAAATTTTATCCCAAATTATTAGATTATGATTTCAACCTAGGATGGCCTCTTAAAACTTACTTGAGCTTCCTTTTTATTGGATGAGCTCCCGATGTGGACTTCTCATGTTGTGCCTTTCATTTTCAAGTTTAATTTTGCTCAGTTGAAATTTGTTCAAAGACGATGTCCACTTATTTAGTGATGAAAATGATCTTGATAAGATAATGCCCTACAAACATAAGAAAAACAGTCAAAGGGCCAGCTTTAACGACGTAGACACTCTAGCGATCAAGTTAATCATCGAATTTTTAAAAATCTAAAGTTCAGTGTGAAAATTTAGAGAAATAAAGCCTAGAGAGAGAAAGTCTTCTCTAGCCACTCTCCCCCAAGATCTTTTTGTCTAAGGTCACATTCTTCCAAGCAGTCCCTATACCTCTCTAGAGGAGCCAGAATCAACTTCATCGTCACTAGGATCGCTTGAGTTCTCCCTTTCCTCAACTTGAGCTTGGAACTAATAAAAAATTCTATCAAAGTTCGAAGCTAATGAATCCACTTTACTTTGGATCAAGCTTGCCCTTGACGTTAGGCATCGTGATGTGGATTAGGAAAAGGATAACTGAGTACCATGGCTTCAAATGATGAATCCATCAGTGGTCTTCTTCGTTGAAAATGGGCTTCCTTAACCCTAGAACTCAAAGATTCAAACACAGGGTCATGATACTCGTAGCTCAAATCCATGCTCACAGTTCCAAGACTTTTAGTCGGGAGTTCTCGTAGACAATGCCAATTTTGTTGGTAAAAATTTTGTCCCAATTTATAAAATGGTAATTTCATTAGCTTCCTCTTTATTGGATCAAACTATGTTGAACTCTCAGTGTGGGCTTCTTATGTTGTGCCTTTCATTTTCAAGTTCAATTGTACTTATTTGAATTTTCTCTTAAGAGTTATCTGCTTCCTTATGTGATGAGGATGACCTTAGATAATGCTCTATAAATATAAGTAAAATAGTCAAAGGCTTGCCTCATCAGCGTAAACCCTTTGATGATCAAGTCGATCACCAAATTTTTAGAGAGAAAAGTTTAGAGTGAGAAAATTTAGAGATATAAAGCCTAGATAGAGAGAGTTACTATTTATCCTCTTGAGTGATTTTTGGCTTATCTTTGAAAAAAGATGGAAACTTATATTTTTAAATGACTTTGATTTGACTTGAGTCCTTATTGTATTGACAACAAATGTCATTGTCTTTATAACACTGGGCAACACTTGTCTTCTTGCGACCATGCCAAGTAACACTTGGACATACAACTTTGTCCTCATATCAAAGAGGAAGTTTCTCCATCCCTTTTGTTTGGTAGAGGATATAGTATCATTATGCGTAGTTTTCAAAGGAAAAGATGTTTTTATCATAGGTTTTCAACCTAGAAGTTTGTCTAAGGAGGTTTATCTTTAGGAAATTTGTCCTAAGAGGTTTTTTTCTAGATAAATTGTCCTATGATCATGGGATCTTAGGAACCTAAGAGTTTATTCTGGGTAGCATGTCTCCTAAAACCTATAAGACTTATCTTAAGAGGTTTTTCCCATAATCTAGGAATTTAAAAGGTTTATTTTGTTTCCTCTTAATTAGTTGGTAAAACTATAAATGAAAGAGCGAGACAGAGAACATGGAAGCAAAACCATCGATCCAATTACACCAACAGAACAAGAACCTTTCGTTGTTAAAATGTGAGTGTGTATATATATATATATATATATATATATATATATTATCCTTCACTTTTAATTCATTCAACGAATAGAATATAATAGTGAGTCTCTCACAAACAATTACACAAATATTTGGATTAATGTACAGATAACCCATTGCAGTCAACAGATAAACAATCATTGATTCTTATTCTGATGTGTTGTGTATAGTATCAGTATACTAAAGAATCATGTAATGATACAGTCTTTTAATGTCGTACACAATCAATTCAAACATCACCAGGAAAATTTTATTCTTGCTAGTTAAATTATAAATTTGCTTCCATAAGACTAATTAAATACATTAAATTTAGGTTCAAAAAACAACCAGCAATGTAACAGATCAACGATAGAAAATCATTTACAGTCTCATATCTGCCAAATCTAATCCCTGTAGACATAAAATCTGAGAGACAACCAACACAGCAAAACAAACAAAGCCAAATGAACACAAGCCACCACAGAGGGTGGTGGGAACACAGTCGCCATATCCGTGGAACAAAAAATCCACAGACCTAGATCTATGGATATATTGAATTATACCACTAAGTCATTTTACATAATTATACTCAAAAGGTAAAAATATTCTCCACTTTATTGCCAATTTTCATAACAAAGTTGAATAATAAATCGAATTTTGGTTTGTAGGCTTATAATTCAATAGTGCTTACATATATAATATAAAACTTATGAATCAATAGTAAGTGTAAAATAAAAATAAAATATATAAATAAGATATAGGACTTGTAAATAGACGGTCAAACATGTAAATTAATATAAGAATTATTGAAAAAAATAAAAACTTAAAAATGTAAGATCAAACCTCATTTTAATAATGATTACCTTATACATTTGTTTATTTATTTATTTTTTCTAAATTGAATAATGATAGTTTTGGGTTTATGTAATATATATGATGATATATGTAGAAATTTTATTAAGGATAAAAATTAATTTTAAAATCGGATTTTGAAAAACTCTTCTTTTCATATTTTTCAAAGTTGATCGTAGGATAAGGTGATTTTTCATCATTTTAAATATTCTTGATAGCAACCACCAATGATCTTTAAATACAAGTAAGAAGCAAAGTTTAAAATTACATAAAATATATATAAAACATAAAATTAGATACAACTTTATTGATAATATATATAAGAATATCTTTATATTTTGTTTTGACTTAATGCATTCAAGAAAAATAATTTATTTAATTAACCTCTGTAGTAAACAAGACTATGATAAAAAATGAAAAAAAAATGAATGTCATAGAAGGAATATAGAATTTATAGTTAAATCAATTCAATAAAACTTATTCCAATTGTTTTCAGTACAATTATTTTTAATTGATGACTCACTTTGTTCTTTATTTAATTAAATTAAATAAATAAGCTAATTTTATTTAATGAAAGATTAATATTGATTTCAAAGTTTTATGTTATTTTATAAGTGTTTGTTTTATTTGTAATTTGCAAACACTAATTTACCACTCATATATTAATATACTAATTTTATCTTTTATTTAATAATTTTATATGTAATTTACAAAACTTATATTTATCATGATAATAATGCCATAATTTCAATCATAGTATCATAGAATTTTTCAAATTTCAGATAGGATATTTTTTGGTTATTGTAAACAAGTTTTTATAAAAATTAAATAGGGGCATTATAGTATTAACGTACTTTTTTATATTTTGATGTTATTTGGAGCAGACAAGCTACGTTACAGACTGTATGTAACAGCTCAGTACAAATTGATCTTGTATCAGCTAACTTTTCCTATCTCTTGCAGCGCGTGGATGCTCCCCATTTGCTACGTTTCAGACTCTATAAACAACAAAGTCATTGACTTGCTGTTTTTCCAAGCAATCACTCAGCATCTTGCCACATATTTGAGTCAGAGCCCAAACGCCCGATTTTCGTCCTTCAATTGAAGGATGATTTTGTTTTGGAGCTCGGCGTGGCAAGAATGCATTATCGGACCATTATTAACTATCACCATTACAGAGCAGTACTTGAACCACGTGATCTTCCACCGCTATGTTTTTAATAAAACATATATTTATTTTTTTTAAAAGACCAATAACACCCCGACTGTGTCATATTACATAATCATACTCTAAAAAGGCCAAAATATCCAAAATAAAAAATATTCTCAACTTTATTATCAATCTTCAGGATCCTGCTATGTTACCACAGCAGTACTGCACTTTTTTGTCCTTTTAGATTAATTACACTACAATCCTTGTTTTATTCTAAAATTAGAAAAAAAAATCGATAATCTTAAATTCTGACTCATTAGTCCTACTTGTTTTGATTTTTTGAAACTTAAATCAAAATGTGAGGGTATTTTTTTAATTATTAATTCACACACCCATCATCAAATTTTTAAAAAGAAAATTTACTCCATACACCTACTTAAATGTCAAATATATCCTTGATAAAACTAATTTTATATTTTTACTAAATTAATTAATTAAAATGATATAAAAATGATTGAATTATTTGCATGCCCACTAGTTTCAATTCCATATCTCTAGCAATTAGCAACTAAATTTTATCACTAACTCAAAATTATCGACCATGAGATGTGAAAAAAGGTTCTCAAATAAATGTGGAGTATAAAATGACTTTGCCTTCAAATTCTTTTAAAAGATTCTAAACTTATTTATCAAGCTCGTAGATGTAAGAATAAACGACGAGAAAGTTGCCACCCTCCCCCACACTTTTTGATACCTTCTTATTAAACAATAAAAAATTGTTAATTGGTAAATTAATATATTTTTATTGCATATTGAAATTATTTACTATATATTGAATAAGTATTATGAAAAAAATATTAACTACAAATCAAGAACAAGAGATCAAATTCATACTCATATTTATCATAAAATATTGTTTGTAATTAATACATGGTTTTACTATATATTAAACTAATTAATTAATAAGAAAGAATATTAATTTAAACATATTAATTCAACTATAAGAATAAATTAATTTATTAGTGAAATTAACTGGGTCATTTGACACAATATATTGTATTGCATTAGATGCATTATATCACAGTGTGTGTTATTAATGTGTATTAAATTGTAATATTTATATCATTATTTAGATTACTATTAATTTTAATTTAATATTATTCAAATTTATTAATATTTGAGTATTTATTATTTTTATATTAAATATTTAAAAATATTTAATTTTTATATACCAATTATTATAATATAATTAAATAACGTAGTATTATATTTTTATTTTTATATATTATTTAAGTATTTATTGTTAGTTATATTAAATTTTAAAATAATAATCAATTTTATTTATTAATTATTATAATATCATTAAATAATATAATATTATGTTATAATTTTTATATAATATTTAAATACTTATTATTAGTTATACTAGCTTATTAAATAATAATCAATTTTTACTTATTAAATGTTATAATATAATTAAGTAATACATTATTTAATTAAAATTATAATATAATTAAAATGTTTTAATATTATTGAATAATAAATAGTAAATTTATGGACTTATGTGTTAATATTTTAAACTTTGTTACTTTTGTAATTTTGTAGCAAACATTAGGGAGTATAATGTTCATAACCCAACAAAAACATCTTAGCCATTACCCTTGTTCTGAATTAAATCTAACGGTGGATTAGAAAAAGACAAAAGAATGTGGTATGTTACGACTGTAGTAACATAGTTGGATCACAATCTTCATAACAAAGTTGAATAATAAATCAAGTGATATAAAAAAATTGAGTAAAATAATAATTCAAAAGTATTAGCATTTTACCTTATAGACTTGTAGTTCAATAATATCTACAAGAGAATAAGTTTGAGCCACGTAAAAATTTATTATATTTAAAAAATAGTAAATTTGTCGATCGTATATTTCTACATACAGTAAATAATTTAAAAATATATATATATATGAGCATTTTAGCATTAACTTATTTTTATATTTTGATTTTTTTGGAGTTATTGCAATTGCGGCTTCGGGTGATTCCTTTCATTTGCTTGCTCTGTAGTAATAGCTACTACCACACATAATGGAATTGCGAGAAATAGAAGAACAAGAAAACGATGTCGTTTTACCGAAGAAGAAGAAGACGAAGATGAAACTGTGAAAGAAGAGAAATCGAGAGGAAAGAAAAGAATAACTCAAAGAAGAAGAAACTGAAGAATTATTGTAGGATCCACTGGAGGCTTTTGGTGGAGACAAAATGTTGAAGATACTTCAAAACCTAAAGGCACACAGCGTAGCACTGACTCTCCTTGTATCATGTGCTTGGAACGACGTTGCTTCAAGCAACACGCTTTGGACTCCCAAGGTTCATTTCCTTTCATATTATTTTTTTCCCAATCTTTTTGCTTGGTACCTGAATTTAGGTTTGTTTCCTTTTTTAAAATTAATTAATTAATTTAGTGCTTTCTTCGGAGAACATGAGAATTGGGTTTCTTTTAGTTTCACAATTGGTTTTTTGTTTTAAGTGTTAATGCTGAAATATGCTCGCCCGAAATCTGCTCGCCCTATACTCGATCAGATTTTTTCCACCAACGCTTATATAATTAATGGGAACGATGTCAACTTCTCCTTGCCTTAAAGATCGCTTACGTCACTGGATTAGAATCACCTTTTTTTTATCTTCCCCAGCTTGCGTTCACAAAAACTGGATCAAAGACGCCGGTGGTTTTACCGGCGTAAACCCTCTGATGCCTAAGTTAGCACAAGTTGTTTACGAAAAAACGCTTCAATTTAGATTTTACGATTCACTCTGAGCTTATGCTGAAAAATAGTCTAATTTTAATTTGGCAGAGTTTTTCCCCCTCTCAATTTTTTTATCCCCTTCTTTATTGATTTCTTCCTCTTTTGTGGCTGTTGTCCCACGTTTCTATTTCACCTTTCATCCCCCCTTTCTCGGGTAGTGGCAGCCCCTCATGGGACTCTAACTGCTACGTTGTGGGCAAGCGTGGGACACCGTGTTTCCCTCAACGGTTCTGGGAGAAGCGCAACTGTCGTGATTTTATGAATTCGTGTTCCCGCTCTTTGGGGAATGGATATCTGCTCGGTATATGTCTCAAGTCGGCCCATGTTTGTAGAAGGTTCATTATCAGCGTTCTGCTCGTACTATTCGGCTGAGGTGATCCACCTTGAGGTGGGGATGATGGCATGGCTGAGCTGGTGCTCTTATTTACTTAACACCAATCCCTCAGTTTCTGGTCTTGCGAGTGAATTGAGTTGAGAGTAGAAACTGATAATCGAATCTTACCGATCCTGGGAACTACCCATCTGGTCCTTGCATTATTGTGGTGGATCTGAGGTTCTTTCTCTCGTTAAGGAGATTTTGACCCGAGTATGGGCTTTCAAGAATATGTCTAGTATATACTTGGGCTTACGTCTTGTCAGGCCCCTTATAACGGTTAGTGACGTGGCGCTTCCTGACTCTTCATATTTGAAATTTAAAACGACAGGCTATCTATCGTCGATGTATGGTGAGTAATTTGGCATCCCCATCACTTAAACGCTTCTATTTCCCCCTTTGCGTTTCAAATCCCTAGACTGAAATCATCATTGTTTTGTTATTCGTCTCTCCGCCATAAGCCAACTCCTTTTTTTGAACTTTGCTCAAACTTCCCGCGTTCGAAGCTTCCATTTGCTGGGTTCTTTCTCTGTCATGGCAACGCTATCCGTGCCAACCTATTCCAGGCATAGCCTTTAACCCCCTCTCTGGTTGTTGTTGATTGGGTTTTGTATTGTAGGTTATGTATTTGTCCCTTTTTGTACCCATACATTTGAATATTTTGTGCTTTTCCTTTTTAAACTTTAATATGTCAAACTGAAAGGGAAAAGTAATTATAGATGAGAGTGATGAAGACATAGAGATTCTTATCCCCATCTGTTTGGACCCACTGATCCTCTATCCTCTTCTCACAATGTAGGTCCCTTATATTATAGGGATGCCCCTGAATACTCTCGTCCTATGGCCACTTCTCCTTCCCCTGAATTAGAGCTTGTAGGAAACTAAAGTGGACCCGCGTTGGGCTCTGGTGAGAACCATAGTTCTAATGGGGCTGGGGTCCCTGAAGAAGTGGGTGACGGTGAAGGGAGCAGTTATGAGCCAAGCAGACCCCCTAAGAGGAGAAAGCTTGGCCATATGGTGGAGGCAGATTCTTACCCTATCGACTGTATAGCTTATGCCACCACCCTAACTGACTTGCTCAAGCTTAGAACCCTCTGTAACATACCTGAAGAGGTTCTCCTTGTAATCCCTGGGAAAGATGACGTTCTTAGCCGACCTCCGAAGGGGTATGTGACGATGCATTTGGAGAGCTTCAAATTAGGAGCTCAGTTGCCCCTTCAAAGTTATTTTGTGAAGATATTGGGTGGTATACACCTGGCTCCTGGTAAGCTACACCCAAATAAGTGGAGAGTTCTCTCAGCTATGTATGTGCTATGGGAGAGGTGCGGATCAGAAGAACCCTCCCTTTTTGAGGTAAAGCATTTGTTCCAGCTACGGAGTAGCCCAAAGAAAGCATGCTAGTACTACTTTATGTCAAGCTCTGCAAAGAGGAAGTCGATCACCAGATTTCCCTCCTCATGTAAAAAGTGGAAGAACAAATTCTTCTTTACTGGATGAAATTGGTGTTCAGTAGCTAGCTTGCTTGGTGGTGATATTCACCTTCCAATGCGCTTTGTCACCCCAGGTTGTTTATTTTTTGCCTATCTTCTTATTGGGTCCTTTAACCTTGTTTGCTCTTCCAGAATCATGGGGTTTGATTAAAGAGCTTGACGACAGACCCTTACTCCAGGTGGAAACAGCTCTGATGAACGCGTCTACCTGTCAAACCTCTTATCACCAACAAACCTAATTGGATCGCGTTTAGTGGACGTAGCTACCAGAATGGATAACAAGATCCTCAATGTTATGACTAGGAAATGTGGTCGGGCTTCAAGCAGCTCCAGCAATCCCCCTCCTCCTTCGAAGAAAACCAATGCTGTTCCGCCCAAGGCTTCTACTCCTGTTCTGCCCCCTTCTCCACCCCAGAAAAATGGTGGAAAAAAGGTGAGTGACAAGAATCCTAAGTTCAGCATTCATTCTGGAGATCGATCCTCTCCTCTTCTACCTCAAGACCAAGGTGACTATCTGACCCCATATCAGAGGGACTATGGGAAGTCTGTGGGGCTGAAAATGGTTGAGGACATTGTGAGCATGAATCTCAATGAATTGGTTGGTTCTGTCCAGAGGGTCTCCTTCAAGCTGGCTACTCTGGTGTCTTGTTACAAGAACAGGGCCACACCCCATGAGAGGAGGCTTCAAGCTGATAACCAAGACCTGAAGAAAAAAGCTGAGTCTGCCAACCGATCTAAAGAAAAGCTGCTTGATCTGCACAAGCAGATCATCGATATGGAAGAAAAGGTGGCCATAGCTGAATCCAACTCTACCAAGCTTGAAGGCGAGTTAGGTGATTTGAAATCTGACCTCCTGGCTACTCTAAGCGAGTGAGATACCTTGAAGACAGCCCTTGAGGGGGAAATCAAGTCTCTGAATGCATAATTGGCCGACCAAAAAAGTAAGTCTGCTGATGTGGACGATCGGCTAGATGCAGAATATAACTTTAGGCTCTCTTTTTGCTATAAGTGCATAATGTATGTGCTTAAGGAAGAATATCCAGAGTTTAACATGAGCAAACTTGAAGCTAGAGTGCATAAATATATGGCCGAGGCCGACCAATGGGATAAGGAACAGGGTAATCAGGATCAGGTGGAGGCTCGCTTAGGTGAGGTGCAGGGGGATGAAGCAGGGGGCATGCTTCTAAAGTAGGTCAAGGGTCAATGCCTATTCCCCCCGATGTTGCTGATCCTCTTCTTCTTGAGATTGCTGATCCTTCGACTACAGAAGCAACTGAACTTCATAACCCTTAGGCTTATCTTTGTATAAATTTCAGACTTTCATCTATTTTATAAACATTTGAGTGTAAATTTTGGAAGCTTTCTGTTAGCTTTTTTTATTGTGGTTTTGCTTATGGATCGTTTCTGCAAATGACCTTAATATATTTAGTTGGTTTCGCAGGCTAGTCCTTTAATTGACCAAGCAGGAATGGGCACTTATTTGCCATAACCAAATTTATAGATTTGCCTGCTGGTCCTTTAGGCAACCGAGCAGGATCAGACACTTGTTTGCCTTAATAAAGTTAGTAGACCTGTCTGCTGGTCCTTTAGGCGACCGAACAGGATTAGGCACTTACTTGCCTTTATATAACTTTGTGAAATTGCATACTGATCCTTAGGTGACCGAGCAGGAATAGATATTTGCTTGCCTTAGTAAAATTTTGTGAAAATGCCTGCTGGTCCTTAGGTAACCGAGCAGGAATAGGCACTTGCTTGCCTTAGTAAAATTTCGTGAAAATGTCTGTTGGTTCTTAGGCGACCGAGCAGGAATAGGCACTTGCTTGCCTTAGTAAAATTTCATGAAAATCCCTGCTGGTCCTTAGGCGACTGAGCGGGACTAGACATTTGCTTGCCTTAGTAAAATTTTGTGAAAATGTCTGCTGGTCGTTAGGCGACCAAGCAGGAATAGGCACTTGCTTACCTCAGTAAAATTTTGTGAAAATGTTTGTTGGTCCTTGGCGACCGAGCAGGAAAAGGCACTTGCTTGCCTTAGTAAAATTTAATAGATTCTGCTAACAGGGGAATTTCATGCGGAATTCATCTTTATTGAAACTTGCATGGGTTACAGAAATGTGAAATATGTACCACAAGTCATCATGCATTTAACATAAATAACTTATCGAAATAAATACTTGGTAAAACCTTTTGTTTATTAGAAGTACTTCATCAAGTGTTCAACGTTCCATGACCTCTTCACATCTTATTCATCTGGGTAAGTCAGCTTGTAAGCTCCTGGTCCAGTCACTTGTACTACCCTGTAAGGGCCTTCCCATTTCGGGCCGAGAGCGCCATGGTTAGGATCCCTAGTGTTTTGATTCACCTTCCTAAGTATCCAATCTCCTGCTCGGAACTGCCTCACTCGTACATTCTTGTTGTAATAACGCATGATTCTTTGCTGACATTAGGCCACTTTCCGCGGGGCCCCTTTTCTTTTCTCCTCTAGCAAGTCCAAGCTCAGATAAATTTGCTCGTCGATTTGCGTTGAAGTATTCTATCTGATGTGTCCTCACTCCAATTTCTGCTGGGATTACTGCCTCATGACCAAAAGTTAAAGTAAACGGGGTTTCTCCCGTGACAGTTTGTGGGTTGTCCGATAAGCCCATAACACTCCTGGTAGCTCGTCAACCCAAGGTCCCTTCTTTTCTCCCAGTCTGGTTTTTAAGAGTTCTTTTATTACTTTGTTGGCTGCTTCCACTTGTTCGTTTACCTGGGGGTGTACTAAGGTGCAGAACTACAGGTTTACCCCTAAGTTTTGGTAAAAAAATTTTAAGTTATTGTTGTCAAACTGCTTCCTATTGTCTGTAATGATAGCACAGGGGATCCCGTATCTGCAGATGATATTCTTCCAAATAAAATCCGTCGTCTTTCTCTCCGTGATTTGACTGATGACTCCTACTTCTATCCACTTGGTGAAATAGTCTATAACCACAATTGCATATGTTGCCACTCCTCGACCCTTAGGTAATGGGCCAATCAGGTCAATTCCCCACTGGACAAAAGGCCATGGGGATGACATAGTGGTTAGCTTTTCTGGGGGTTGAGCAGGAGCCTCCGAGAAGCTCTGGCATATTTTACAATTCTTTGCCATCCTTTTCACATCTTGGTGTATGGTCAGCCAGAAGTATCCTTATCGAAGTGCCTTGAAGGCTAGAGTTCTTGCCCTTGAGTGGTTGCCACATATTCCTTCATGGATTTCCATCAATACATAATCTACTTCCTCGTCATCCAAACACCTCAAAAGGGGCAAGGTGAATCCTCAGTGGTAGAGTATCCCATCGATTAGCGTATACCTTGTTTCTTGGCATTTCAACTTCCTTGATTGCTTCTTGCCCTCTGGTAAAATGCCATTGCGAATGTAAGAGAAAATAAGGTCCATCCAGGACTCCTCGATGCTCACCTGCATCACTTCTATTTCCTCTCCTATGTTTGGCGAGGTCCTCACTTCTAGTGGAACTGACTTACGTAACTTTGGGTCGGCAACTACGGCCATTCTGGCCAACATGTCTGCTTAGAAATTCTCATTTCGGAATATCTGTTTTTCTCTACTTCAAATAAAGCCCCATCTTTTCTTCCTTTGCTTGGAATTGATCACTGACTTGATTATATACTAATTGGGAATCTACTCGAATCTCTCCTTTTTTTGCTCGCAGTACATGCGCGATCCCGAGCCCAATGATGAAGGCTTCGTACTCAGCTTGGTTGTTCGTGAGCTAAAATTCAAACTTCACAACATAGGATATCTCGATCCCTTCTGGACTTCGTATTATAATTCCTACTCCGGATCCTTGTTCACTACATGACCCATCAACCATTACCATCCATACTCTCTTTAGATTCTCCTGTTGCACTAGTTGCTCCTCCTGAACTTCTTCCCCTCATTCTACACTGTCAACTATAAAATCAGTCGGAGCTTGGGCTTTGATTGCTCCTCGGGGCATATAGGATAGGTCGAATTCACTCAGCTTTACGGACCATTTTCCTAACCGGCCAGATGCATCTGGTTTTTGGAGCACTTGTCGAAGAGGCTGGTTAGTCATCACAACTATCAGGTGTACTTGAAAATATGGTCGGAGTTTGCGTGTTGCCGTTATTAGAGCTAGTGCCCATTTCTCCATCAGTGGATACCTTGTTTCCGCATCTACCAGGGCCTTGCTAGTGTAGTATACGGGGTGTTGCTTTCCTTCTTCTTCTCTAACTAATACCGAGCTGGTTGCCCATTTTGAGATTGCTAAGTACAAAAACAGCTGGTCACCTTCTCTCGGAGTTGATAGTAATGGGGTGCGGGCCAGATATTCCTTCAGCTGCTCGAATGCCTCCTCACATTCTGATGTCCACTCCATCTTTCTCCCTTTCTTTATGGTTTAGAAGAAAGAGTGGCAATTATCTGTGGCCCGCGAGATGAATCGGTTCAATGCTGCCAATTTCCCTGTAAGGCTCTGCACTTCTTTGACTGTTTGTCGGGACCTCATTTTTGTTATCCCCCATATCTTTTTCGGGTTGGCCTTGATCCCTCGATGGCTCACTATGAATCCCAAAAATTTACCCGAGCTGACCCCAAATACATATTTCTCCAGGTTTAGCTTCATTTTATACTTCCTCAGCAATTCAAAGGTCTCTTCCAAGTGCTTCACATGATCCCTTGGTTCTTTAGACTTTGTGATCATATCGTCCACATATACCTCCATAGTGTGACCGATTAATGGCTTGAAGATCTTGTTCACCAACATTTGATAGGCAGCTCCTGCATTTTTTAGGTCAAAATACATTACCTTATAGCAAACCAAACCAATGTTAGTTATAAAGGTGATGATTTCCTCATCCTGCTCGTCCATAGGTATTTCTGATTATATCCCAAAAAGGCATCCATGAAACTGAGCAGGCTGTGACCCGTTGTTAAGTCCACCAGTTGATCTATTTTTGGTAGGGGAAAACTGTCATTCGGGCATGCCTTATTAAGGTATGTGAAATCTACACACATTCTCCATTTCCCATTAGCCTTCTTTACTAGTACTACATTGGAAATCCACTCCGGGTATTTAGCCTCCCTTATAAATCTTGCTTTCAACAGCTTTTCCACCTCCGCATTTATAGGCTCGTACCTTTCTTGGTTAAAGCACCTCATTTTCTGCCTCACCGGCCTTGCCCTTTCTTGATTGCCAACTTGTGGCAAGCTACCCCGCGATCAATTCTTGGCATATCCTCATGAGACTAGGCAAATATATCTGCATGGGACTGTAGACACTTCACCAGCTTGCCTTTTATTGTCTTGTTCAATCCTGATTTGACCCGATCTTAACCACTCTGCTCGGGTTACCCTTGCTCACAAAGACCTCCTCCAGTTTCTCAACAAGTTTCTGGCGACCCTTTTTAGAATCTTCTCGGTTATCTAAAGAGGTAACATGTAGTGTCTCCTTAGTTGTTGTAGCATAACAGTTCCTCGCCATTCTTTGGTCACCTTTTACTACACCAACAACTCTGTTTACTCTGTACTTCAATGCCAGATAATGTGTGGATATAACATATTGGCTTATCCTAATGAAAGGTTGTCTCAGTATCATCTGGTAAGGGCTTCTTTCTTCTACCACGATAAAGTCTAGCATCACTGTTCTTTCAAATGGCTTCGACCCTACAGTAATTGGGAGCTCAATGATCCTCATGGGGGTTAACCATCCTCCTTCAAACCCCTTCAAGGATGTATTCGTTCACTCCAGTTTTAAGTATGAGATTCTCATATCATCTAGGGCTGACTTAAACAATATGTCAATCGAGCTGCCCGTGTCCACCAGTATTTACCGTACTTTCTGTACCAGCCACCATTGCCTTAATCACCAGTGCATCCTAATAAGGATATGAAATACCCTCTTCGTCATCATTTGTCTACATAATGGGGATTTGTCTTACTTTCGCCCTCTTGGCTGCTGGCAAATTGAAAAGCACATCTTTGCTGGTCATGACGTATCTCTCATATTTCTTCCGTGCCCTGTTCGAATCCTCAACCAATGTTGGCCCTCCTACTATCAAATGGATAGTTGGCTGTTCACATTCCAGACTCCTCTCCACTCTTTCATCCCGCGTATATTGCGACTCAAATACGAGGGTCACTCCGTCTACATATTCATCCAGGTACTGGTACCTCACCAAATCTTCCACCTGAATCTTTAGGTCACAACACTGGATGATAGTGTGACCATGAGTGTCGTGGAATTTGTAGAATTTACTTTTGTCACGTCGATGAGCAGGTTTCGTTATAGGGGCTGGAGGGTACAGCAGGCCTTGTCCCCCGATCCTCTCGTACAACTCCTCCATAGGAGCTTTTAATAGGGTGTACTGCCTATATGCCAAGCTCTGGTCAATCAACTGGACTGCTCAGCTATCGTTGATATCGTCCTGAGCTGATATTGTAGATAGAAGACCTGGTCGTCCATCTCTGGAGTTGGCTGTATGTATTGCCTTGAGAGCATTGTAATAAGGATGGTTAGCCAACTGTCGGAATTCTTATTGCTGCTCCAGGAATGGGGGGCGCAGAGGCTGAGCTCAGTTGTGTTAGAGCTATTGCGGTCTCTAAGCCATGAGGTAATGGCGAGACCGAGCTGATATTGCCCCCATCCCTGAGGATTCTCCAACTCGCTTTCCCGACCCGCTTTCGCTCAGAGTTCTCATTTCCTTTCGTCTCAGCTCCTCCAGCTGTTCACTTTTTATCCTCGCCGATTTTTCCTTTTCGATTTCTATATCTCTCCTCGCATGTTCATACCCCGCCAAATAATTCTGCACTAGGGAACTTCTCAAGTTATACCACAATCGGCCTATCCTCACACCCTCTTTTAACCCCTTCAATGCCTGCGGGTAATTGAAAGCTTCCAAATCAAGCACGGCCCAGTGGTATCATTTTATAAAATCCCGAAGGATTCATGTTCCTCCTGCTTCATCCCTATCAGTTCCATCATATCGTCCTCTGGGGCCACTGCTCATCGGAATTGCTCGGCTAACTCTTGGCATATCTGCTCGTATCATTTTATACTTCCTCGTGGCAGCTTGCGGTACCATTCTCGGACTCGCTCCTCTAGTGTTAATGGGAACACCCTGCATCTTTGAGCTGGTGTTAGCCCCTACACACCCGTCATGTCGTTGAAACGTTCAATATGCACCAGCGGGTCACTTCGCCCGGAGTATTTAAGGTCAGCGAAGCAGAAATCTCTTGGGATTACAGTACCAATGATCTCCGCTGACAACGGAGATTCTTCATCTAGCATTATCCTCTAGCTCGGGGGTTTTCTCTTGCCCTAAATTTCGTCCATCACCTGTGCTAATCTGTGCACCTCACCCTCCAATTTTACAATACGGTCAGGATTGCGTGCAGCTATTTGATCTCACTCTTACTCGGCAGTCTGCAACCGCTGTCTGAGCTCTCTTTCATCAATATTGGCTCCTCGGCCATCAATTTCTAGCACTCGTCTAGAGCGAGGTTGGTCTCTTCCTTCGTCTACACACTCTCCTGGAATCTGACAAGTACTTCTATGGGGATGTGCCCCATAGGGTTGATCTATCGGTGAAGGGATTTCCTCGACTCTACGCCTTTGGAGGCTAGGTTCTGTCACAAATTCATCTCTCCTTACAGGGGTTTCATAGTCCCTTCTTCGTTCATCCCTCAGCTCATGCAATATGGCTGTGAGAGTCTCTATTTGTTTCTCCATCCGTTCCAGCCGATCTTGCATCATCCTCTCTCGAGCTTCATTCGCAATCTCCCAGAGAGTGATTGTCTCAATAGTTTCATTGTCCTCCCCTAAGGCACCCTTTCTTGAAACATCCATAACCAACTATTCATGCGCTTCCTTTGATGCCTATTTGTTTGGTGTTAGCTTTTATTCAGATCTCCACAGACGGCACCAAAATGTTGATACTGAAATCTGCTCGCCTATACCCCATTAGATTTTTCCACCAATGCTTATATACTTAATGGAAATGATGTCACATTCTCCTTGCCTTAAAGATCGCTTACGTTACTGGAATGGAATCACCCTTTTTTTTTTTATCTTGCCCAGCCTGCGTTCACCAAAAATGGATTAAAGACGCCGATGGTTTTGCCGGCGTAAACCCTCCGATGTCTAAGTTAGCACAAGGTGTTTACGGAAAAACACTTCAATTTAGATTTTGGAATGGCTTACGATTCACTCAGAGCTTATGCAGAAAAATAGTCTAATTTTAATTTGGCAGAGTTTCCCCCCTCTCTCAGTTTTTTTATCCCCTTCTTCATTGATTTCTTTCTCTTTTATAGCCGTTGTCCCACGTTTATGTTCACCTTTCATCCCCCCTTTCCCGAGTAGTAGCAGCCCCTCATGGGAGTCTAACTGCTACATTGTGGGCAAGCGTAAGACACCGTATCTCCCTCAACGATTCTGGGAGAAGCGCAACTGTCGTGATTTTGTGAGATTGTGTTCCAGCTCTTTGGGGAATGGATATATGCTCGGTATATATGTCTCTAGTCGGCCCATGTTTGTAGAAGGTTCATTATCAGCGTTTTGCTCGTATCATTCGGTTAAGGTGATCCATCCCGGGGTGGGGATGATGGCATGGCTAAGCTGGTGCTCTTATTTACTTAAAATTAAGTATTTTTGGTTGTTTAAAATAATCATATCATGAATACAATTGAATTTGAATTTAAGCTTTTCATGTCATCATCGAGTTTTATGTTCCTAGTTTACAGGAATTTGTATTCAGTGCTGAGCTGAGGTTTTTGTTAATCTTTTAGAAAGATAAAAATATAAAATCAATTAAATATTCACCTTAAATTGTTATCCATGCATGTGTGGTAGATGTTTACGAAGAGATGAGCAGAGCTAAGCTCAGTACTGGATCTAAATCCAGCTTACAGGATTTCTTGCCTGCCAGGAGCATTATATGAATACTCGACTTATTGTTTGACTCAATTTACTACTCGACTTGGCTTTCTTGACCAACTTAAATTCGTCTTAGTATTCTCGATTTAAGCTGAATATTTTTTGTCTCGTATCTATTTGTCTTTGCTCACCCCTTAAGGGTATATCTATGTAAAGTGACTTAGTTGGGGTATATTGTTGGTATATTTTATTTTTTTTAAAATCCTGGGCCCTAGGAAGGCCTTTCTTATCATTGAAACTAGACCTTGGCTAAATTATTGGTTTATTTAAAGGATTGGGGTATATTTTTATATAAAACCAAACTGAATTGTGAATGCCACTGCACGTTTTTACTGCCTTATAGCCTAAATTGCTTATTCCTTCTGATTGCATGATTTGTGAAGAATTTTTTTTTAACTTAACTTCAATTATTTTCTCTGCTTTATTTGAAACCTAACCGGAAAGAATATCTACCTTTTTTAATTATTTTTTTCAGTTCTCCAGGTAACTTAATCGGTCATGCTTCTACTTTGAAGAGTAACTGAGTACGGATAATTTACTTGAGTTTCCAGCTGATGGCAATACTGAATCCTTCAAAGATATCGCAAGAGAAATATTTGAGAGCTTATTAACAGTACAGGCCAGGAACACGATCCTGCATAGCAACATCATATGCCAATGAACAGAAAATGTGTCAATCAAGTTCGTAGGGGAAATACTTGAGATACGCCCATCACTACAAACACAAGTTAATGGCAAAGGTGATACACCACTTCACGTTGCGGCAAAATTCGGCCATTTTAATATAGCGAATGTTCTTATGAAAAGAGCAAAATTAGCTCAACATGAAGATGAAGAGCTAGAGAGCGGGTTAGGAGCTGCCAGGCAGATGATTAGGATGACGAATGAAAAGAAGAATACTGCACTGCAGTCTGCACGAGGCAGTGTTTCATGGCAAAGTGGATGTGTTGAAAATACTGACGAGATAAGAACCTGATTATCCATATTCTGCAAATAATTGCGGCAAAACGCCACTCCACATGGCTGCTGAGTATGAGCACTTTTCTCATAAGATGCTAGCCTTTTTAGAAAACTGCACATCAATGTCCCATGAAGGCGCCTACGGAAGGACAGTTTTACATGCTGCAGTAATGCGGCTGGATTTCCGTAAGTTTGATTATACCCTTTCAGTGCGAATTTGAATATTTAGATCTTTTCCTGCAGGTTTTGTTCATGCTCTTTCATGCCCACGGGTCTGACAGAATGATTCTCAAGTAATTATATTTAGTTGGTCACCAAATTTAAATCCTGGGAGGCTGGTGGTGGATAAACATTGAATTTGAATTATAATTTATTTATCTTTTGGCTCTTTACACTCAGAAATGAATTATCATGCGATGCAACAATTATTTGAAAAAAGGAAGAGTCTGATCAAAGAAACAGACCATTATGGGTAGACTCCAATTCATTACGCTGCATATCATAATCAATATCAACCGATACATGTGCTATTAGAAATTGATCAAACTGCTTCAAATATTACTGAAAAAAGATCGAAAGATGACAGCTCTTCATTCGGCAATGGGCCGAGGGCATGCCAGAACAGTTGAAAGAATTCTTTCCCTTACACCAGAATGTTATGAACTCGTCGATAACAGGGGATGGAACTTTTTTCATTATGCAATAGTCAGTTTTTTATTTTTAATGATTTAAAAACTCTACTAAAATATCCGTTAGCGAGGAGTCTTATAAATGAGGGGGATGCCAAGGAGAACTCTATATGATTAGGAAGACTCGAACTAACTATCACACTGTCAATAGGCAAAATGTTAGTGTTAGACACATTTTGAAATATGGCTATCCTATCCTGAGCTCAAGGTAATTAATTTGTTAATTCTTTCAACTTATAAATCCAGCTTTCTTTTTGATTACTTCATCATTATTTTTTTTAGTTTATGCAATTAATTCATATTCAAATTCAATTTACAGGAGGAAGAATTTGTCCAAAGATGTTGGCGGAGGACAATATCAAGATGGTGCTATATTCATGACGACAGTGCTAAATTGCTAAGACCAGATCCAAATGCAGTGGCCCGTGGGGTAGTGGCTCGACCGGGTTAGCCCAAAAAATAATTCAATATCCCTTTAATTTTATGGTATTTTTATTTTTAAATCTTTTCCTTTCGTGTCCTTAAATCAATCTTTATTAAAATAACTTAAATATATTTATTGTTAAGTTATTCCGGTTTGGATCCTTTAAAATTCAATATTAAAATAGTAATTTGACTTTGTACCTACTTTCTTTTGAGCAAGTTTCTTGATGTTGCAGCATCTTTTGAATTTTTTTTTTGGTTACGTTCACACAGATAAATACAATAAATTCATAATCTAACCCTGCCTGGTCAAAATTCCTAGGTTCGCCCCTATCTAGATGAATTACAAAAAGATTATCTTGACGTTCCTAAATATGATTCCAAAGATATGACAGCGTCCGATGTTGTAGTATAGTGAAAATTACCCTTTAGGACAATGCTTTGCACCCGCCTTAAGGAATTTTAGTTCGTTTTCGTTGGTCCGATAACAAATTCTTCGTTTTAGGAAGCAACTATTTGGTTTCCGGCTGCAGCCACAAGGTTATGATTATAACTTTATTTTTAAAAATAACAAAGAATTCTGCTGTCAAGCTATTGTTCATCACTGTTGAGTTTTAATGGGTGTTGTTGTTCAGGCTGAGCTGGTCTTTCAAAAAAGTTATTTTGTCTCATATTTCCAACGTAAATGGCCCAACAAATTTGTGCCTTTCTGTATATTTATTAATATGAATATGCTTCATAATTGTGAGACTTATTTTTTTTTATCAGTTGATACGCTTAAAAAAATTAGGAAAAATGACTAACACACCCGCAATGTTTAGGTAAAAGGACAAAAACTCTTCAAACGTTTCGTAAAAGACATTTACACCCTCATTCACTAACGGAAACAGTTACTTTAAATGGAAATAGTAATTTTAATATATAATTATTATTATACCCTTTTAGCACTAAAAAAATTATTAATTGTTCAATTTGTCTATATATTATTAATAAAATTATAAATATACCTTCATTACCCAATTCCTCTCTTTAAATTTTTATCAAATTCTCCCTTTAAGCCAAGTAAATTTAACCTATTATCAAATTTTTTGTCTATTGGATATGGTACTTAATACAATTACGATAAGATTTTTGTAATTATTGTTGTAACCAGCCTTTTTTTTATTTTGTTGATTATACAAGTTTAAATGATTGACATGTAGAGAATTGTTATTCTTATGGCATTAATAACTAATTGTATTTATTTTATCAATTTTTATGTCTATAGGAATTTAATACAATTAAGATAAGGTTTTTGTAATTATTGTTGTAACCATTTTTTTTTATTTTGTTGATTATACAAGTTTAAATGATTGACATGTAGAGAATTGTTATTCTTTTGGTATTAATAACTAATTTTATTTATTTTTATTCTTGAGTAATGGATTAAATTTATTTGGTTTAAAGAGAGAATTTGATAAAAATTTAAATAGAGGAATTAGGGAATGGGGTATATTTATAATTTTATTAACAATATATGGATAAATTGGACAATTACCAATTATTTTTTTATGTGGTAGAGGGTATAACAGTAATTATATATTAAAATTACTATTTCCGCTAAAAGTTATTGTTTCCGTCAGTAAATGAGAGTGTAAATATTTTTTTTTTAAATGTTAGAGGATTTTATCTCTTTGTCTAATTGTTGGGAGTGTATTTGTCCTTTTCCCAAAAAATTAACTTGAGAAAAAGAAGATTTAACATTTTTTTTCTGGTAAAGGCAGCTGCCTCTCGAAAAAATACTGTCACTGATTTCTTAGGCTTCTCCGAAGACTCTTTTCCTTTGGTTTATCCTGGAGTTCCAATTTTCAAGGGTTGTATTTTGTCCGTTGTCGGGTGAGTGGAGCTAGTTAATACTCGACCCTAGGGATTGAGTTAGAAATTTTTTTCCCCATTGAAAAAAACTTCATCGTTTTGCCTTTGTTTTTCTCAGCGGTCTGTCACCCCATGATTGATTTAACATTTCTCTTGCCAATTAAAAGAGTAAACAAACGTAACTAGAAAATTGTCGAGTGCAAAAAGTCAACAGATAGATGCACAAAAACTGTATTCTCCTCCACATAAAAGTGTAGCATTTAAATAATAAAGTTAGTGTATTCAAGTCATTGTTCAACGCCATTGTGTACAGCTGTTCTGACTGATTTAGGCTTTTAATGAAACTATATTGACTCATATTTCTAACAAATGGACCATGATTTCAATGTTATAATACTGAACCTTTCAAAGGTATGGGAAGAGATGTAACTTTGAACTCGAGGCCTCAGTGGACTTGAGACTGAGTGTGTTAATACATTTTGTATAAACTAAACAATTGTAACACTTTGAAGTTGTCGGATGGGAACTGCATAATAAGCTTGTTCCATTGGAACCATTGTGATACTCGTGAAAATCAATTAAAGGTTCGTGGAAGAATAATGACATATGTTAAACTAAGGTAAAGAATCTCCATATACATAAATAATAGTAAATTAATTAAAAAAAGGTAAAGAATCTCCATATACATAAATAATAGTTAATTAATTAATTAAACACTTATGGTTCGTTTAGTACATTATATTATATTATGTTGTATTTCATTATTTTAATATTAGTATATTGTATTATGTTGTATTTTATTATTTTAATATTAATGTATTGTATTATGTTGTATTGTATTAGTACTATATTATAATAATGTTGTACAATATTTAGTGTCATACTGTACTGTATTGATTAATGTTGTACAATATTTGGTGTCATACTGTATTGTATTGATTTGTTTTGTGATTAATTTAAATTAAATATTACATTATACTAATATATTATATTAGTATATTTAAATTGTTATAATATTTTATATTATTATTAATTTTAAATTAATATTATTCATATTTAAATATTTATTATTTATAATAAATTATATATTTATTTATTTATATTAATAATTATAATGTAAAAAAAAATAGAAATAAAAATTATATAATATTGAATTAAATTAAAAAGTTGTTGTTATATTATTATTATTATTATTATTTTATTATTTTTATTATCATTATTATAAAATAAAAGCAAAAGTTAAAAGAAAAGTCAAAAGCAAAAGCAAAAGCGAAAATAAGAGAAACAAAAAAAAAGTAAGCTAATGTACAGCCCTTTAACCCATTCTCATGTTTTTCCAAACATAGCCTTATCATTAATTTAATGTAAACAATATTCTAATATCCCATAATGTAATGCACCAACCATACTCTTAGATATTTTTCTGTGAAATGAAACATATAAATGTCGATAATTAGTACATGAATGACACATTCCACGTAGTATCATTTTAAGAAGTGATTTAATAAGTAACAAGAAGGCTAAGAGGCAACATTGAATCACTTCTCTTTTGTAGAATTAATGAAGTACTCATAGAGTATTCCCCTATTATTTTATTGTTTGCAGTCATTTGAGAGTCACGTTCTTTACCCAACAAACAAAAAGAGCAGAACTGTATATGGAATCCGATCGAAATGTGATAAGGAAGGCTGCAGTATTTAAAGATTGAGGATATGGCTATGCAGACTTTTTCAATGTTAAGGACAAAACAAAAGAAGAAACCATGGTCAACTTTAATAATTAATTGGTACATATATTTTTTTTTGTCTGAGTTCTTAAAAATATTGCGCCACAATTTAATTAATTATTAATTAAACATACAAGCACACAATTGAGAAATTGATTAGATTGCCAACGAGAATGACTAATCTCAATTTATTTATTTATTTATTTAACTAAAAGGGCACGAAGAAGAAATCAAGGTTAAAAATGTTGATTCTTGGCTTGTCAAAAGAGTAAGAATTAATGTCGATACTTACCTTGTCAAAAAAGCAAGAATTTAAGAAGTGTGAAAAATACTACACTTTTCAAGTCATATATACATACATGTAAGGTTTAGAGGAAGATCTATGACTACCTACGAGATACTGGGTACCCTTATCTAATAGAGCAACTTCGCCGACATGAATCCTGTTTCCATTGAGATTGCGGAAGCTTCATTATTGGACAACAATGGCGAGATCAGTCAGTCGCAAATAGACCCAAATTTGTTCAAAGCCGCAGGTGCGGGCAATTTGGAGCCCTTCAAAGATATGGAAAGAGAGGTAATTGAGAGCTTGTTAACAGAAAACACCAAAAACACAATCCTGCATATCAATATCATATCCCAAGAAAGAGAAAACGTGTCAACGATGTTCGTAGCAGAAATACTTGAGAAATGCCCATCGCTGCTGCTACAAGTTAATGCCAAAGGCAATACTCCACTTCACGTTGCTGCAAAATTCGGCCATTCTGATATAGTAAGGGTTCTTGTTGAAAGAGCAAAATTACCTCAACATGAAAATGAAGAGCTAGAGAGCGGGGTAGGAGCTGTCAGGCAGATGATTAGGATGACAAATAATGAGAAGAATACAGCACTCCACGAGTCGGTGTGTCACCAAAACGTCGGTGTGGTGGAAATACTGACGAAAGAAGACCCTGATTATCCATATTCTGCAAATAATTACGACAAAACGCCACTCTACATGGCTGCTGAGTCTCGTTGTTCTAAGATAGTGCTTGCCTTACTGGAAAACAGCACATCAGTGTCTCATGAAGGCCCCAACGGAAAGACGGCTTTACATGCTGCAGCAATGGAATTTCCTTTCGGTAAGTTTAGTACCCTTTCAGTAGGAATTTCAATATTGATATCTTTCTATTAATAGATTCTTTCCATAATGTTCAACTGTTCAAGTAAATACACCCTTTTAATTCATTAATAAATTATTAATTGCCATCAATTTAATCAGGATAAATTGTCAGATATAAATTAGTATTTTAAAATACTATAATATCCCACATTGAGGAGAAGTAAGAGCAGTTGAATTTAGTTTCAATTAATTATTTGGTTGAATTGCTTACAAATTAGAAGTGAATAATCAATTTTATTTATGATTGAATCAAATTGTGAGACTCATGCTGACTAATTTAAATTAAATAAAAAAAAGTAGATGACGAGTTCAAATTTGAGTTAGAAAAGAGTTATATAGTTTTGATACATGTGAAGCCTTTAAGGTGGGTTTGATAGTTCTATTTTTTAAAATAATGTTCTTTACTGCTATCTTATCTTTCTTCGCCAATTTATTTTCTTTTACCATTCTAAATTGTTATCCAAATTCTTATCCTTGAGTTCATGTAACGACCGACCCCAAATTTCAAAGGTGAATCTAACTAGGGTTCACATATAAACCTAGATATCTTTTTATAATGGATAACTCAATTTTTGACCATCAATCCAACTACAGTTCACATATAAACCTAGATATCTTTTTATAATGGATAACTCAATTTCTGACCATCAATCTAACTACGGCTCACATATAAAATTCAACGGCTGATCGGCGACAAATCGGCCACTGTTTGATGGTTAGAAATAGAAGTGACTGCCATAAAGGACAAATCCCAGGTGAGGACATGACCGAAATCCTGTGAAAACTCACCGATTTGAGTCGTCGTCCTCCGTGACTTAACACGGGTTCGTGGGTGGTCATAGGGCGTTAACGGCAACAATGATGATGGGGAAATGATCGGCATCATCTGGGAGTTCGGTTGATACCCTCCCTTGCCGAAGATGTGGCCGGAATCGAAAGCACCGATTCAGGTTTCGTGAACGGGTTGACCCGACCTGTTTCCTCTCTCCTCTGAGCCGATCGCCACGTTCTCTCTCACACTTAATTTACTTAATTCACTTAATCCAGTTAATGACTAAAAATCCTTAGGAGAATTAATTTTTTTATTAATGACAAAAATACTCTTAATTTATGAAGAAATTAAGTGCTGTTATGAAGGAAAAGTAAAATAAGTGCTGTTATCAAAAATACTCTTTAGAACTGTAATTATAGTGAAAATTGGTCTTTTGGTTAACTAAGATAGGGAAAGTTGGTTTTAGGATAATTAGATTTACCAAATTAATCCATAGAATAGTGCTTCAAACGTGTCCTAGTGAATTTTGCAAAAATTGTTATTTCTAGATGCAAACTCAGGGAAATGATTGCAAGTTTTTATTTTGTTAAATAACAAAGTTACCGATCTGAAGCCATTATTCATCACTCATCGTGTGATTGGTGTTGGTGTTGTTCTAGACCTCTGGCTGGTTTGGAATTTAAAAAAAAAAAACTATTTTTTTTCCTCATATCTCCAATATGAATAGCTCCCCAAATTTATGCCATTTCTGAATGTTTACTTTTATTAAAAAATTCATTATTATTTGATTTATCTTCTGTATTCTTAGTTGATACTGCATTACGAAAACTACTTGAGAAAAAGGAGAATCCGATCAAAGAAACAGATCAATATGGGTGGACTCCAATTCATTACGCTGCATATTATGGAAATTCCAGGACGATAAATTTGCTATTAGAAACTGATCAATCCGCTTCGAACATTGCTGACAAAGATCGAAAGATGACAGCTCTTCATTTGGCAGCGGGCCAAGGGCATGCCAAAATAGTTGAAGCAATTATTTCCAAAAATCCAGAATGTTACGAGCTGGTCGATAACAGGGGATGGAATTTTCTCCATTATGCTATGGTTAGTTTTCACGTTGGACAGCTAAGAAATCTTCTTGAAAATAATCCGTTAGGGAGGAGTCTTATAGATGAGGGGGATGCCAAGGGAAACACTCCTCTCCATGTGCTTGCCGCAATCCGACCAAATGAATTCGATGTCGATTTGGTTAGGAAGACTCAAGCCAACTATCACGCTGTCAACAAACAAAATGTTAGTGTCAGACACATTTTTAATTATGGCTATCCTGAGCTCAAGGTAATTATTTAATTTGTTGTTTCAACTCAATTATTAAGTTTTATTTTTTTACGCAATTAATTAATATTCAAATGTAAATTAATTACAGGAAGAAATCCAAAAATTATCCAATGATGTTGGCAGAGGACAATATTCAAAAGGTGTTAGAAGAGCAGTGAAAAAGTATGTTATTAAAGAAAATTACACGGATACAAGAGCATCACATTTGGTAGTGGCTGCACTCATAGCAACAGTAGCCTTCGCAGCAGCTTTCACCGTTCCTGGCGGTTATAGAAGCGAAAATGGAACTGCAATCCTGAGGAAAAATAAAGCTTTTCAATTATTTATGGTAGCAGATTCCATTGCCATGGCCTTTTCTCTCTCTGCCGTCGTTACTCACTTCTGGTTGTCTTATGTAACTGAAGAAACTGAAGATTTCAATGAGGATTTGTTCCACGCTTCCATTTGTTTCACCTTATTATCCATGGCAGCAATGGTGATTGCATTCGTTACGGGCACATATGCAATGTTAGCCCCTTCTTTAGGCCCTGCTATGATCACTTGTTTATTTGGCCTGAGCTTTTTCTTGCTTGCGATTTGGATCACCAGATTGTCTACCAAAGAGCGGAACGATTGATTATAGTAAGTCACCATCTTTGTTTATCAATAAAATGGTTGATTTTAATTTTAACATAAACATTAATTAATTTACTCTATCTTTGCTAATAATGAATCATTATTTTAATTGTACATCGATCACTGATCTTCTAATGAAAATCAAATTTGAGATATCTATTTTGCTGTCAATGATTAGATTGGACTGGTGAGAGGAAGTCAAAATCAAATTTAATATTTCAAATTGTTTGTACTTTCTTATGTTGATGGAATAAAATCTTGATTAATTTGTCAAAAAAAGAATTGAAAAGATTTATCTGTTCGTATAGTGCGTCATGATAAATCTTCAATTAGACATGAGTAAAGAAAATTCATGATGCGTGTTTAAGGGTGGTATGTATATATATTTCCTTCCAATTAAATTGGATAGGAGTAGATTTCTCCTCTATTAATATGAGTAGAGCAAATATCACTATGATATTATGTAAGGTTAGATATTCAAATTGTACCATACTAGATGTATTAAGCATAGTTTGGATAGATTTTTTTTATTATAAATAGTTAGGACTCAAAGGTTGTACTAATAAGATAAGAACATAAGTACTTATATAAGTAAATAAAATTTAGGGAAAATATCAACCGTCCACTCATTTTTTACACCTTTTTAAAAATACACAATTCTTTCATTTTTTTTTTGTTAGAATCCACCTAAAGTTATATTTTGTTTCACTTTTCCACTTTCGTTTGGAATCCATTAAGAAAACTGATGGAAACTTAAAAAAAATGATCATTTTACCCAAAAATAAAAATTACAATTTCACCTTAAAAATTGCCAAAACTAATCATATTAAATCTAATTATTTTCCCCATCGGTCAATAAAGAAATTAATTCCACAACCATCAAATGCATTTTTTAAAAAATATATATGTAATTAGAATGCTAAATTATAACAGTAGGATTAAAAATAGCTCAATCTCGCAAACCATCAATTGAATTTAAGATAAGTAGAGTTTTATTATTAATTGAATTATAATCTCTAGTAGTTAAGATTTTATTGTACTTCATTAACATACCAATAATGATATTCATCATTAAATTTTATCATTTTTGGCATTTTTAGGGTGAAATTGTAATTTTCATTTTGGGGGTAAAATGGTTATTTTTTAAAGTTTTTGTTAGTTTTCTTAACAGATTCTAAACGGAAGTGGAAAAGTAAAACAAAATGTAACTTTTAGGTGGATTCCAGTCAAAAAATGAAGGAATTGTGTATTTTTAAAAAAGGTATAGAAAACAGGTGGACGATGGATATTTTTTCCTAAAATTTACCATTCAATGGAGATAATGACACCTCATTTTAAATTAATTGGTAACCAACTATGACGCTGTCAACAAACAAAATGTTAGTGTCAGACACATTTTTAATTATGGCTATCCTGAGCTCAAGGTAATTATTTAATTTGTTGTTTCAACTCAATTATTAAGTTTTATTTTTTTACGCAATTAATTAATATTCAAATGTAAATTAATTACAAGAAGAAATCCAAAAATTATCCAAAATGTTGGCAGAGGACAATATTCAAAAGGTGTTACACGCATAAGAAAAGTACGAAAGTATGTTACTAAAGAAAATTACAAGGATACGAGAGCATCACATTTGGTAGTGGCTGCACTCATAGCAGCAGTATCCTTCGAAGCAGCTTTCACCATTCCTGGCGGTTACAGAAGCGAAAATGGAACTGCAATCCTAAGGAGAAATAAAGCTTTTCAAGCATTTATAGTAGCAGATTCCATTGCCATGGTCTTTTCTCTTTCTGCCGTCTTTACTTACTTCTTGATGGCTCCTAAAATTGAAAAAACTAAAGATTTCAATGAGGGTCTGCTCCACGCTTCCATTTGGTTCACCGTATTTTCCATGGGAGAAATGGTGATTGCATTCGTTACGGGAACGTATACAATGTTAGCACCTTCTTTAGGCCTTGCTATTATCACTTGTTTAATTGGCTTGAGCTTTTTCTTGCTTGTGATTTGGATTTTGGGATTGTAGTAAGTCACCATCTTTGTTTATCAATAAAATGATTGGTTTTCATTTAACATAAACGTTAATTAATTTACTCAATCTTTGTTAATAATCAATCATTATTTTAATTGTACATTAATCACTGATGCTTTAATGAACATGAAATTTGAGATCCAGACCGATCTATTTTGTTGTCAATGATTAGATTGAATTGGTGAGAGGAAGTCAAAATCAAATTTAATATTTCAAGTTGTTTGTACTTTCTTAGGTTGATGGAATAAAATCTTGATTACTTTTTCAAAAAAAAATTGAAAAAATTTATCTATTTGTATAGCGCTTCATGATAAATCATCAAGTAGACATGAGTAAAGAAAATCCATGATGTGTGTTTAAGGGTGGTATATATATATATTTTGGTTTTTTTAATAAGTTTTTTAAATAGGTTAATATATTGTCATGAGAATTTTATTAATATTTATAATAAAAAATTTATCGTAATTATTCTTAATACATCTAATATGGCACAGTCTGAATATCTACCCTCACATAATATCATAGTGATATTTGCTCTACTCATAATGGAGGAGAAATTTGTTAACATGTATATGTTCATAATATTGATTTTGATGATAACAAACTTTAAATGTTTTTTATTAAAATGTTGGAGCTATTCATGAATAAACGAAAGCCTTATAATCATTTCAATTATATTTATAAAAGTTGGATAACTGTTAAACTTGAAATTGGAAAATGATTCTCTACAATATCTAGCTAAAACTATGATTCTGGAAATAAATTGTGAATCATTTATTTTTAATAGTTAACCGATTAAATCCAGAGAGTAACAAATTGCTTAAGCTCTAACAGGTTAACAAAAACGGAAAACACAAAATGCTGAGAAGACAACGAGAACTAAACCGTTTATTGAAACGGTTAACCGATTAAAATTCAGAATGGAAAACTGTGTTCATCTTGTTACTGGAAACTAACGGTAAAGTTTAACTGAAACGGATAAGGCTAACTTATTCTATAGGTTACTGGAAATAAATGGCGAACCGTTTATTACAAACGGTTAACCGATAAATTCCAGAGAGGTTATTAAGGGCAAATCTTTAATCGTTTAATGTAAACGGATAACTGAAGTTTATCTTGCAGGTCTCTGGAATTTAACGGCAAAAGAGTAATTCTAAACGGCAAACTGTTTATTTGAAAATTGGCCCAACAGTAACTTTGACCAGCCTAAACGGCTAACCGTTAATGGTTAACGGCGAACCGTTTGCAAGCAGAAAATCTATAACGGCTAGTTTTTCAGCTCTAACTATAAATAAGCTCATTCAAATTCAAACAAGGTTGATCACAACACGACCATTGAGCTTATATTCAAGAATACAATCTTCATAGAGCTTTAAAACACATTCTTGCTTCATTTATTCACACATTGGGCATTGATTTATAATCTTAAATCAATGAGAGTGTGTACGAGATTTATTCACACATTCCAAAACCTTTCATCGAGTATCTAGTGTGAAAGTACCAATGAAATTTGGTACAAACTTGAAGTAGTTTATGAAGGCACAAAACAAGTGAAAGAGTCGAAAATTAGTAGGTACACTCGACAATATGAGTTGTTCCAAATATAACAGAATGAGAGTGTGTACTCTATGTATACGAGATTTACGGACATAGTAAACACCCTATGAGCCCTAGGAAAGTTAAGCAAATCATTAGGTCACTTTCAAAATAATAGAGACCTAAAAGAATTTCTATTGAAGAGGCCAAAGATTGAAATACTTTCCCTTTTGATGATTTAATTGGTTCTCTAATTTCATATGAAGAAGATTTGGCACCAGAAAAAAGGCATGAGGAAAAGAAGAAAAGCATTGCTCTCAAAATTTCAAAATATGAGAGGGATAGGGAGAGTGAACCAAATAATAAAGATTTGGCCATGCTAGCAAGGAGATTCAGAAAATTCTTCAAGAAAACCGGAGAGCGAAGAAAATTCAAAAACTTTAAGAGCCGAAGGGAGAAGAAAGAGGTAATCACATGCTATGAATGTAAGAAGCATGGCCATATAAGATCGAAGTGCCCACTTATCAACAAACTCAAGAAGAAAGTCATGGTTGCAATTTGGGATGATAGCGAGGAAGTTTCAAGTGATGAAGAAGGGTCGCAAGAAGTATCAAACATAGCGCTTATAGCAATAGGAGAGGATGATGATTTCAATGAGGTAAGTGATCCCACCTATAATGAATTGTATAATGCTTTTAAAGAATTACATAATGAGTTGATGAAGATTGATAAAAAAAAAAGTATGTCTTAAAAAGGAAATGGCAAATCTTAAAAATGAAAATGAATCTCTAAATGCAAGAATTATATGCCTAGAAGTAGAGAACAAAACATTGCATGATGAAATTGCATTATCAAATGAGAAACTTAGCATCTCACATGAGCATTTAAAATCACATATAGATGATTTGAAAAATAAAAATGAAACGCTTAAGAAAAAGAGCAATGAGTTGAATGAAATTGTTTTGAAATTTACAAATGGGCAAAAGATGTTGGATAACATGCTTAATTCACAAAAATGTGTGTTTGACAAAGGAGGTATTGGTTATAAGCCAAACTTGAAACAAAAATATTATAAAAACTACTTTGTGAAGAGTATATCTAGTAACAATCAAATTATATGTAATTTTTGTAATCAAGATGGTCATATAAAAAATAGACATCCAGTAAAAAAAAAATGCATGTTATGGTATGAAATGCATTTGGGTTCCAAAAGGAATCACCACTAACTCTCAAGCGCCCAAAAAGCTTTGAATACCTAAAACTTGAGATTTTCTTTGTAGGGCTTGAAGAAGAAGAAAAATAAATGGTCCTTGGACAGTAGTTGTTCAAGGCACATGACCAGAAACTATGCATGGTTCTCAAGCTTCACCAAAATTGAAAATGATGGAAACATATCTTTTGGAGACAACTTCAAAGGAAAAATTCTTGGAATTGGAAATGTTGGTAAAGTTTCCTCAACTCTAATTGGGAATGTATGTTTGGTTGAGAACTTAAAACACAACTTAATTAGTATTAGTCAATTATGTGACAAAGGTTATAAAGTTATCTTTAATAAATTTAGTTGTGTTATTGAGAATTCATGTGATGGCAAGATCTTATTTGTTAGGAATAGATATGGTAATATTTATATCATTGGCATAGAATGTGCATTTACTCTTGATAAATGTTTTTCGGCATTGGATGATGATAGTTGGTTATGGAATAAAAGGTTAGGACATGCAAGTATGGATTTGATTTCAAAAATTTTGAAAAATGATTTAGTTAAAGGTCTTTCAAAATTTGGTTTTCAAAAAGCGAAGATTTGTGAAGCTTGTCAATTTGAAAAACAAATCAAAACATCTTTCAAAAATAAAAATCATATTTCTACTCAAAACCACTTCAACTTCTTCACATAGATTTATTTGGTCCCTCCATATATGCTCATCTAAATAGCAAATATTATGCATTTGTGATAGTGGATGATTATTCTAGATAAACATGGGTATTACTCTTAGTTAATAAGGATGATGTTATTGAGCCTTTAAAGTGTTTTGTAAGAAAATTCAAAATGAAAAATGGTATGGTATTGCATGCATTAAGAGTGATCATAGAGGAGAGTTTAAAAATCATCCATTTGAGATTTTTATAATGATTTTAGTATTGAGCATCAATTTTCATCACCTAAAACTCCACAACAAAATGGAGTTGTTGATAGAAAGAATAGATCTATTCAAGAAATGGCTAGGACTATACTGAATGAAAATTCATTGCCTAAGTATTTTTGGGCCGAGACCGTCAACACCGCTTGTTATGTTTTAAATCATGTGTTAATTAGACCTAACCTTAACAAAACTCCATATGAGCTTTGGAAAAATAAAAAAACTCAATATTAGTTATTTCAAAGCTTTTAAACACAAAAGATAATCTTGGCAAATTTGATCCAAAATCTTATATGGGTATTTTTCTTGGATATTCAAACTCAAGCAAAACTTATAGAGTTTATAACAAAATAACTCTAATTGTAGAAGAATTGATGCATGTTATATTTGATGAATCTAACTCTTCTTCTGCAGAGAAAATTGTTTTTCATAATGATGTAAATGAAGACTTACAAAAAGAATCATCAAAAGATAACCAAAAGGATGCATCTCATAGGAATCAAGATGAACAACATGAAGAAATGAATGTAGAGCAAAATGAAGGTACTTCTCAATCACTCCCCAAATAGTGGAAGTATGTTTCTTCTCAACCTAAGGATGTAATTTTAAGAGATCCCTCACGAGGTATTACAGCTAGATCATCACTTAAAGAATACTTGTGAGCATAATGCATTTATTTCTCAAATTGAATCCAAATCATTTGCGAATGCAAAAAATGATCAATCTTGGATTATGGCAATGCAAGAGGAATTAAATCAATTTGAAAAAAATAATGTATGGGAATTAGTTCCTAAGCCGGAACATCAATCCGTCATAAATACTAAATGGGTATTTAAAAATAAGATGGATGAATCCGGTGTGGTTGTAACGAATAAAGGTAGATTAGTGGCTCAAGGTTACAACCAAGAAGAAGGAATTGATTTTGATGAAACATTTGCACTCGTAGTTAAACTAGAATTAATTAGGATGTTATTGGCATTTGAATGTCATAAGGATTTCATTTTATTTCAAATGGATGCGAAAAATGTTTTCTTAAATGGTTATATTATGAAAGAAGTGTATGTAAAACAACTTCCTGATTTTGAAAATGAAAAATTTCCAAATCATGTTTATAAGTTATTTAAAGCTTTGTATGGCTTAAAACAAGCACCTAGAGCATGGTATGTAAAAGATCTTTAACCGATAAATTCCAGAGAGGTTATTTCGGGCAAATCTTTAATTGTTTAATGTAAAATTATCTTGTAGGTCTCAGGAATTTAACGGCGAAAAGGTAATCCTAAACGGCAAACTGTTTATTTGAAAATTGGTCTAACGGTAACTTTGACCAGCCTAAACGATTAATCGTTAATGATTAATAGCGAACCGTTTGCGAAAAAACAGTTTATAATAGATAGTTTTTCAGCTCCAACTATAAATAAGCTCATTCAAATTCAAACAAGGTTGATCACAACACGACCATTGAGCTTATATTCAAGAATACAATCTTCATATAGCTTTAAAACACATTCTTATTTCATTTATTCATACATTGGGCATTGATTTGTAATATTAAATATTGTGTGAGAGAAAAACAATCTTTAATCTTTTACTTTGAGTGATTGTAAGTGTTGGAATACACTTGAGTTAAGAGATTGGAGATAATCTCTTGTTGTAAAGGTTCATTGACACCTTGGGAGTCAAGTGTAAGCATTTGAAACCTTGGAGGCTTGCTTACTGAAATCCTCAACCCTGAAAAACTTGGAGGCGTAGACGTATGCTAGGTTGGCCGAACCACGTAAAAATCTTCGTATTTGAATCTCTATTTCCTTATCTTTTTATATTATAATTGATTTAATTTTTATTCCATTAAATTCATTTTAGATTTGCATGATAATTTATTTTAGAATCAAATAATTTTTAAAATTCAAATTCATTCCCCCCTCCCTTCTTGGGTTGCATACTTATATTTCAAAATTTACTCTTATCCAGTTTAATTGGAAGGGAAATTGAGTCCAATAATAATTAGGGCTCAAAGGTTATACTAATAGGATAAGAACATAAGGACTTATATAAGTAAATAAAATTTTACCATTCAACAGAGATAATGACACATCACCAAATGAGCTGAGTTAAGACGGAGAAAGACCAAAAGAGAGGGACGTTAATTTGAAGAAATTATTGCAACCACTAAAAACTAATAAACGAAATGGTTGAGGCTTTCGGAAGCTCAGGCACATGATGGGCCAACTTCTAGCCCATCCAAACTTGGAAGGGCTTTTATGAGCTCAGACTTGAGCCTGGGCTTGTCCTAGATCAGCCCGTTATCCATCCCTTTTCGGTCCCACTACTGAACAGAAAGGAATCCCAACTCCGAATTAGCCTAATCATCTGCTCTCTGCCGAATTCCATGGAAATATGTATAAACCAAAAACAAAATCAAGTTTGGATTCCTAGAGATTGTGCAAAGCAAGCACATGAGCCGCTCCATGGCCCAAAAGGCGATTTTTGGACCATGATAAAGCGGGCAAGGCAAAATGCCAATACCAACCATTATACTTTTAGGTAAAATCTCTAAATCTCTTAACCTTAGTCGTGAGATTTTATCAATTAAAATTATAATTTAGGTGACGTTTTAAGATAATACTATAACAGTTATTTTTAATTAAAATTAATTACTCTAAAATAGACTACCAAAATATATGCTTTCAAATTCAATATTCACAAATTCAAATGAATTAGGTTGTATGATATATATCACAGATGACTCATTTCTATAAATCATTTAATCTATCACATATAACGTCAATTGTACTTGATAATTGATAAGTAGGTCCTTAATGTTTATCTAAGATTAAACTACCTCAAAGACTTAGCCGAGTGATTTTTAAGTAATTTTACTTTATTAATTACCCGAATTCAAATCCTATGGAAGGTTGACATAGAAAAAATTGATTTGGGTTGGCTGAGGTAGATTATTTTTAAGAAGCACTAATTAGAAAAAAAAATTAATATATTTATATAGATGGCAGCTAGATTTGTCAATAATTTTTTTTAAATATCTTTAATAAATTTCAACAAAGTATTCAATATGAGAGAGATTTGAGATGAATTAGAATGAAACTAAAAAATAGTCTCTTTGACAATATATTAGTAGTGCATTTATTAACTATGAATCCTAATAGGCAAGAATCAAAATGTAGAAGAACAAGTTGTTTATTTCAATTGCAAGAACTGAGATCAAAATCAACAGTATTCCAAACTTGATGTGTTTACTTTATTTTAAAATTAGAATAGATGATTGGTAGTTACCAAAATGGAGTAAAAATAAATTTTTAATTTTCAATAAAGATGAATGATTTTTACTCTTTATTCTCATTTCTCCATACTTATTCCCGCCTCTTCCATCTAAATGAAATTCTTACTCATTCCTAAATTTATGAGACTCGCTTAAAATTTAATTATATTTCTTTGTATTTTTAGCAAGTAAATATTATTAATAATTCTCATTCCTCATTTTTTTAAATCCCAAAAAATAAACACATGATTTTTTTTCTAAATCTCAAAAATAAACACGTTAATGACATTTATTCCATCAACAAAATCATGTGGTTGTCCTAAAATTGATCTAAGAACCCACATTGACAATTTGTTTCCTTCTAACTTTATTTTAACTTTCAAAAGACACGATTCCACTCCCGCATTCAACTAATGGCAAGTGGATAGTTGTTGGCTATGAGGAAGTCACTTTCGGAGTGTGTTTGGAATTGAGTTATTGTAACTTTTAAGCTACAGTTGCTGTGAAAAAAAAGTTGTAACTATGAAACAAAAATTAATAATATGTAATAAATATAAATTTTAAATAATAATTTTGACAAAATTATTGAAGATATAATAAATTCTCTATTATATAAGTGAAAAATCATATTAACATAATTTTCAGGTTACAGCAGATAGTGTTTACTAAATACTTTACTGTTGTAACTTTTAAATTATAGCTGTCCAACATCAATTCCAAACACACCCTGAATTTAGTGATTGTCATACTTGTGAGTTATGACTAGTTGACAACAAAAAATGAAAGGGGCTGAAAAATCAAATTACTCTTTTTTTAAAAAAAAAAAGAATTTGGACTGTAGACTCTCTAGTCTCTACTGATTGTGAGCAAGATTCTCTCGTTACTAGACATGTCACCTGTAATTGTAAGTCGCATCAGGGGGCCTATCTCCCTAAAAAATAACTAAAACGCACAATAAAAGAAAAGAAATAGAGGGGGGATTTGTGAAATATTGAAAATTACGGTCATAATAAATTTTAATTAATATATGTACTACAACTACTATAAACAATAACAGATAAATTAAGAATATTTATTATTTAATGATTTTTTATCATTCTAATTTTGACTAATAGATGAACTTAGTAATTTTATCAATTAATGAGATATTTCTTTTTTTAAAACCTTTATACAACCTTCATACAATTTTGATCAATTAATGATTCTGGTAGACTCGTATCACAAAAGAAGACCTTTGTGATCATGTTTGGGAGTTTCATTTTAATAAGGTTTGTAATTTTAGTATAGTGCTTGTTATAAATTAGTAAGAGAATCTGGTGAGTGGAGACTCACCTCTTGATTTCAGTCTGCCCATTGATGTAGTGCCAAATTACTGGAACTTGCATGAACTTGAAAAGCGAACGTATAATACTTATATGCTAATGTTTTGACGGGTTAAAAGTTTGATCACATGTAGCCTTGGTAATGAGATTTCAAAACCCTGAGGAACAAAACTCATGATTATAATCTGCCTGTCAGTAAGGCATGGCTCATAATTCAGGCACTCACTCATGTACTATTGCCTTGACTGGTCACGAGAAAATCATACGTTGGTGGCACAGGACCCCTGCTTGTGTGCGTCAAGAATGAAGTACTTCTGGGTTTGCCAAATACTTTCAAGATATAGCATAACTTTCCAATGAGAAAGCTCGACCAAACGAAAAGACAGGAAGAGTCACATATTTTAAATATATGTTCTCTTTGGATCCTAAGAACTCATCTTCGGCTTTGTTTAGACAATATTTATTTGAATTTTAGTTGGACCCATAATATTTTTGGTCCAACAGTGTTAAATTAGTTTTTCACTTTTGAAATGTAAAGAAAATATATGAAATTTACTCAAATTATCAATGCAATTATATTTCTCATTAAAAGTTATTAATAAACAAAAGTAATTAAAAACACGATCAGCTGTTAATACTTATGCAACTTACACAGATCCCAGTATATATACGGCAAACATGTTCGGCCGTTAGGCAAACCGTTTTTGTTTCCTCTCAAGTAGTTGGTAAAAACTATAATGAAAGAGCGAGACAGAGAATATTGAAGCAAAACCATCCATTCATTTACACCAGCAAACAAGAGTGAAGAGCATTTATTGTTAAAATGTGACTGCTTAAATAAAAACCTTAGTTTGCATGAACTTTATATATACGTATATATATTACACACACATATATAATCCTTCTCTAGTACAGGCGTGGTTCAATAAAGTTAGTGCATAATGTTATGAAACCGCATAACTTAAAAGCGTGTTCGCATTAAAACAAATGAATGCATCCACACCTGAAAATGGTTACATATATATGTGTGTGTGTCCATATGTATATTTTAATTTATTCAACTTATAAGAATCTAATAGTGAGCTATAACAGACAATTACAAAAATATTTAGACGAATATACAGATAAATTCATTGCAATCAACAGATAAACAAATAATTGATTTCTCATACTGACGTGGTAGGAAAAATATCAGTATACTAAAGTATCATGTAATGATTTATACACGTCCTTTTAATATGCACACGATCAATTTAGATGTCGCCACGGAATTTTGTTCGTGCTAGGTAAATCATAAATTTATTCGCAGAAGACTAATTAAATAGATTCAATTTAGGTTCAAAATACAACCAGCAATGTAACAGATCCACATTAGAAAATTTCATGGTCACCTATTTGCCAAATCTTACCCATTCATGTACAAAATCTGAAAGATGAACACATCAGCAACACGAAACACAACCAAATGAACACAATCACCACATAGGGTGGAATCGAAAAAAAAAAAACACATAAACCTGAAACTATACATACTACTTGATCTAGCCATGGTATTAGAGATGTTCCCGATAGAGCTTGAGCATGTTGGATGCATGATTAAGAGATGCTCTTTAATAGAGTCTCTGATGCATTGTGTTCTCCTTATTCGTTAGTGTGAACTATGAAAGTAAAAAGTTTGTTCAACTATTTATTATATCAGATTATCTATAGATGGATCTCCAAGTCTGTTATGGACTAGTTGTTATACTATTATGTTATTGTTGGAATGAAATTATATCTCTATGAAAAAATAAAGAAATTTTTTTTGGCACATTTGTATTCACCCGTTGGCATTAACGACATTAATTCTTTTTATACAAGTAAGAGGGGGGAGAAGAGAGATCTGCTAGAAAGATTAATATATTTACATGACGGGTCCAGCTACATTGCGTCGAACAGTGCCTTACATGACACATATGTAATAGACACCTGAACTTTATAATTCTCGTTTTGGAAGCAAATCTTATTTAAATATCTAATATACTATAAATAGAACTAACAAAATTAGATACAATCCATTTAGCAAACATGAACACAACACAAAAAAGTAGATTTAGATTATTAAATTTGACATGATAATTAAATAAGCCGTACCCTTTTTAACATAATTTTTTGGCTTCTCAAGTTAGGTTTATATTCTTGGGATAAAGATCCTCTCCTGATCTGAGCTCTCATGAATTTTTAAAAATTTTGTTTCATCCATCTTTAAGTAATAGTGTATGGGTAGAATTTAATTTTTTTAATTTATTAACTAACAATTATCCACATGTATTTTTTTCTTAAGATGAGATCAGATCAAGAAAGAATCGTTATCCTATATTCTTGACCTATCTACACAGTTCACGAAACAATTACTTACAAGGATAAACATTTATGTGGTGTTCCATTTCATAAAATTCTAGATGATTTTAAAACTTGAATGATGTAAATATATAATATTTTAATAAATATGTATATTTTTTATGATATCAATATATAATATTATTTAGATATATAAAAATTGTAAAATTTTTATTAAATAGTAGCAAAAATAATTGATATAAATCATGTTAAATGAGTGTTAATTAAATGGATTATAAGTTATGTCGCGACACAATTATTAATTAATGAGTTACCTTGTATCAATTGTTATTTTTCATATCAAACTTAAAATTTAATATTTTAACACAATTATTAAATAAATATCTAAATCACTCTAAATTTTACATGGCACGAAAACCACTTTGTCATCGGTTCTGCCACCTCTAATATCACAATAAACAACAACCAAGTCATCGACTTGCTGTTTTGCCAAGCAATCACTCAGAATCTTGCCACGTATTTGAGTCAGAGCCCAATCGCCCGATTTTCGTCCTTCAATTGAAGGATGACTTTGTTCTTGAGCTCGGCGTGGCAAGAATGCATTATCAGACCATTATTAACCATTATCATTACAGACCAGTACCTAAACCACGTGACCTCCCACCGCTTTTTTTTTTTCAAATAGATATTTATTCCTTTTATAATACCGATAACACCCCCGACCGTCTCGTTTTACATAATCATACTCTAAAAAGGTAAAAATATCGTAAATAAAAAAATATTCTCAATTTTATTATCAATCTTCATAACAAAGTTAAATAATAAATCAGTGATAAAAATTGAGTAAAATAATAAGTAAAAAAGTATTCGCTTTTTAACTTGTAGGCCTGTAATTAAATAGTTAAATAATATCTACGAGAGAATGAGTTTGAGCCACGTAAAATTTATAGGTAATAATATAGTTATAACTTTTTTTTTATAAATTTATTTTGTATAAATAACTGTAGCATGATAAAATTATTTAATTTAAATATCTCTTAGTTCACATGATTTATTTATATTATTTTATATTTTTATTTAATCAATAAATTAATGTCACATTAATTTATACAAGATAAATTTATACAAAAATTATATATCATCACTCAAAATTTATTATATTTAAAAAATAATAAATTTATCAGTCGTATACTTCTACATACTGTAAATGATTTTAAAAAAATATATATGGGCATTTTAGGATTAACATATTTTTATATTTTGATGTTTTTCGGAGTTATTGCAATTACCTCGTTTTTTCGCGGCTTCTGGTCATTCCTTTCATTCGCTTACTCTGTAGTAATAGCTACTACTACACAGAATGGAACTGCGAGGAAGAGAAGAACAGGAAAACGATGTCGTTTTACCGAAGAAGAAGAAGACGAAGATGAAACTGATAAAGGAGAGAAAGCGGGAGGAAAGAAAAGAAAAACTAAAAGAAGAAGAAGCTGAAGAATTATTGCAGGACCCACTGGATGCTTTTGGTAGAGACATAATGTTGATGATACTTCAAAACCTAAATGCACACAGCGTAGCACTGACTCTCCTTGTATCCCGTGCTTGGAACGGCGTCGCTTCAAGCGACACGCTTTGGACTCCCAAGGTTCATTTCCTTTCCTATTCTTTCTTTTTTTTTCCCCAATCTTTTTGCCTCGTACCTGAATTTAGGTTTGTTTCTTTTTTTTAAATTTAATTAATTAATTTAGTGCATTCTTCGGAGAATATGAGAATTCGGTTTTTTTAGTTTCACAATTGGGTTTTTGTTTTAAGTATTTTTGGTTGGTTGTTTGAAATAATCATATCATGAATACAATTGAATTTGAATATAAGCTTTTCATGTCATTATTGAGTTTTATGTTCCTAGTTTACAGGAATTTTTATTCAGCGCTGAGCTGAGATTTTTGTTAATCTTTTAGAAAGATAAGAATATAAAATTAATTAAATCTTCACCTAAAATTGCTATCCATGCATGTGTGGTAGATGATTATGAAGAGATGAGCACAGCCAAGCTGAGTACTGGATCTAAATCCAGCTTACAGGATTTCTTGTCCGCCAGGAGCATTATATGAATACTCAACTTATCTTTTACTCAATTTACTACTCGACTTGGCTTTCTTGACCAACTTGAATTCGTCTGAGTATTCTTGATTTAAGCTGAATATTTTTTGTCTATTATCTATTTGTCTTTGTTCACCCCTTAAGGGTATATCTATGTAAAGTAACTTAGTTGAGGTATATTGTTGGTATATTTTATTTTTCAAAATCCTGGGCCCTAGGAAGCTCTTTCTTATGATTGAAACTAGACCTTCGGTAAATTATTGGTTTATTTAAAGGATTGGGGTATATTGTTATATAAAACCAAACTGAACTGTGAATGCCAATGCACGTTTTTACTGCCTTATGGCCTAAGTTGCTTATTCGTTCTGATTGCATGATTTGTGAAGATAAATATATTTTTAACTTAACTTCAGTTATTTTCTCTGCTTGATTTGAAACCTAACCGGAAGAGAATATCTACCTTTTATATTTATTTTTTTCAGTTCTCCAGGTAACTTAATGGGTCATGCTTCTACTTTGAAGAGTAACTGAGTAAAGATAATTTACTTGAGTTTCCTGTCTATTTTAGTGCGAGGAACTGTGGTTGGGGAAAGCGCACATACCTCGTTCAGCTGTAGTCCAGGGGTTACCAAAGCTGGCTGCATATTTGTTGTCTGTCACGGATGGCAAACGCGTGAGTGCTGATCAATCTCCCTTTGTTCTCCTGTCTCTCTTTTGAATCACTCACTTTCCATATGCACGTTTGAGCAAGCTATCACCAACTATTCTGTTCTTTTTTTTTAAATTTTCTTAGACCCGTATCATGAAAGAAGACCTTTGTGATCATGTTTGGGAGTTTCATTTTAACGAGGTATGTAATTTTAGTACAGTGCTTCTTATACGTTATTAATTATTAGTAAGGTCTGGTGAGTGGTGACTCGCCTCTTGATTTCATTCTGGCCTTGATGTGCTGCCAAAATTACTAGAACTTGCATGAGTTTGAAATGTGAACATTTAAAACATTAATTTTTTGACGCTTTAAAAGTTTGATCATGTGTAGCCTTGGTAATGAAATTTCGGACCATGAGGAACGAAACTCATGAATTATAATCTGCCTATTTGTAAGGCATTGCTCATAGTTCAGGCACTCACTCGTAACTATTCCCTGGACTGGTCACAAGTAAATGATAATCCTGGTAATCCTAGATTCAAACATTTCTTAGCATGCATCCATGCATCCAAGGCATTTGTTGTGTGTCCTTTCCTTTACTGTGCAGCTTTCTACTATTTTGTTGGAATCTGAAATGATCAATTGATCAGATGAATGCCTTTGAATGCCATTTTGCCTTCAGGTGGTACCAGAGTATTGGCTTAATCTCGACCCCTACTGGAAGGGTACTAGCCCTCTAATGCACCGTTACTTTCATGAAGATGGGAGTCAAACTGCAGATCCTGGTGACAAGGTATGGGGTGGGCATGAATGCTGTTACTCTATAGTTACCAGTGTTGTTGGTGAAGGAACGATTAGGGAGCACTATGTTAGAATAAACCGCCGCTGGCCGCATATGCTTGTCTCTAGGAAGAAGGACTGGGGCTGGGAAATGTCGAATATCCTCTACTGCTACTCCAGTGTTCCTGATGGCCACAGGGTTGGTGGTACAGGACACCTGCTTCTATGTGTCTAGAATGAGGTGCTGCTGGTTCGCCAAATAGATATAGAAATATAGAATAACTTTCCAATGAGAAAGCTTGACTAAAGTGAAAGACAGGAAGAAACATATACTCCAATGTAGTGTTTACTGCCTTTTATCAGTTGACTTTTTTTTCCCTTAATAAAATGAGGCTTCTCATCGGAAGTCCTTCGTTGTAAAAGGTCATAAGTGGTAATTGGTACTTCGTTATTTTGCGGAATAAAATAGTTACAAAGTGTTTTTGGATATGCAATGGACTTTACTGATGAGCTTTTTAGCTCTCGTGCATGCTCCATGTGGTTGCTTCCCTCAACAGAAACATATTTACAGAGTAATTTTAAAAAAAAAATTGGGGTACAGCCAAAGTTTAAATTAATATTTTTTTAACTCTTATTTTTCTGGAACTCAAATTATAATTTTTAATTTTTTTAAATTTTCTAAAACAGTTAAGTTGTGGTTAAAATTTAAATTAATATATAGTTTTTATTATTTTAGGATTCAAGTGGTCAATAAAATAAGAACAGTTGATGAATATTAGATCAAGCACCTCTAGCCCTAGTAATATATTTTTACATTATAAATTAATGTTGTGCGTATAATTAGGTTCGGCAACTTAACATTTTTTATGAGAGCCTGTCCAAGGATTTTTTATAAGGGTTTAAGAAAAAAAGGTTTATGATCCTCTATTTTTTTAATATAACTTATAAATTAAAATATAAAAATAATAAAAATGAAAAGAAAATTTAAATCTCTAATTCATAAATTAATGATGATTAAAAAATAAAAAATTATAATGTTAAATTATGTCTTAAGATTTAATTAATTAAGAGGATTCTTAAATTAAAGAATTCAATATTAAAAAATTAAATCTGAAAATTTTTATTTATTATTTTATTTTAAAATTTCTTTAATTGAATGTTATTATTAATTTATTGCAAATTTATAATAATTTAAAAAACAATTAAAAATCTGTGGAAGCTCAACTCGGCCTTTATATTTTCTCCTTTACATGGATTTGCTGATGGGATAGAAAAGTCAAATCCGGCCCCATCAATTTGCCATCCTTACGTATAATCATGATATTTTGATGAAATTAAGAGTAAGGACATAATCTGCAAGCATTTCGATACAGGTCCTTATGAGAATGTTGAGGACTTGTGAGAGATTGTTACACCACCTAAGCCCTTTGTATGTTAAGATGATGAGACAATGTTCTATTAGGCGGGTGACAGTAATAAGTCTTATAGTGAGAATTTTTGTTTGGGGGTAGCCAAAAACTTACTTTCTTCAATTGAGAATTTGTGGAAGAGAAAGATAATTCACGAGTCTATCTGTCAGGTATGTAAAATGGGGATAAAGAATGTTGTTCATGCTTTAGTTGAATGTAAAGCTGCCAAGAAAATTTGGAGGCTATCCCATTTTGATAATGATATTCATGCAGCCTCTGGGTAGGACATTTTGAGTTTGTTGCATGGCATGAAAAGAATGAGGAGTAAAGTTGACTTATAATTATTTGTCTTTATTCTCTAGGTGAAGTGGAATGCAAGGAACCAATTGTTGTTCAGAGGTAAACAAGAAAATCCCCAGATTATTATGGCTAAAGCTAAACCTATAATGGAAGCCTACAAGAGGGTGCAACCTTCAACTGTTGTAAGCCATAGAAATCAGCAGAGAATGTCTCAACAGGCGTGGAATTCCCTTCAAAAAGGATTTGTTAAGGTCAACACTAATGCAGCTACCAGCTTAGAAAAGAACCTTGTTGGGCTAGGGGCTATCATTAGAGATGAAACTGGGTAAGTTACAGCAGTTGCAATCAAATTTTCTAAATTCCATGGAGATGTCTCTTATGCTGAGGCATAAGCTATGGAATGGGGTAGCAAGTGGCGAAAGAAGCTCTTGTGAAAGATTTAATTGTGGAGTCAGATTCGCAAAAAGTAGTCAACTTAGTAAATAACAGGCAGGGCAGCAAATCCGATATCTTTTGGATGGTATCGGAAATTCAGAAGTTAAAGGAAAGATTCGATCATGTTAGTTTTGTGTATACGCATAGATCTTGCAATGCCATTGCCCATTCTCTAGTTAAGTTAGTTTTAGAGAAATGTGAAACTGTTGTATGGAAGGGTTCATACCCTCTACAAGTTATGTATATGTTCTCTTCTTTAAATGAATAGAAATCTCTTTTCAAAAAAAGAAAATATGTATTAATGTGGGATTCACAGCAATGTTAAAATAATTAAGATATATTAAATTTAAAAGTATAACTAAATTTTATTATAGAAGTTATTACTCTACAGTATAACAAAGTATCATTTAAATATCTTATAAACCCATTAGCTGATGAGACAACTCCACACAAGTTTTTAATAAGAATGTTAAAATGTAAAATAATCAAAATTTTATCACTTAATAGTTTAATTAATTTTATCACTTAATAGTTTAATTAATTTCATAGTATGACTCATAATATTATCAAATGGTAGATCTTCCGAGATGGTGCGTCCGCCCATATAAGTTTTTCTCATTGCATTTCTGTCACAACTCACAAGACACAAGGGCAGGGATTCAAATGAAAATGTTACAAATTGTTTTTCTTATTTGTACTTTACCAAAACGAAGGAGAACAATGGTTAATATCCCGAAAAAGGAAAATTACAAGACGACGTGTCGAGTTGCCTACATTCATCATCGCTGCTGAGCACACCTGAAGAAGGACGAGCTCTGTTCCCCATCATCTTCCAGTCACTCTCTCGCTGTCTCTGTCTCAGTATCACTGAATGGAGCTGCAAGAAATGGAAGAAAAACTGCAAAACGGGGACGTTTTACTTGAGGTGAAGAAGAAGAAGAAGAGGAAAAGGAGAAAGAAGAAGAGAAAAGAAAAAATCGAAGAAGAAGAAGACTTATCGCAGGACCCACTTGAGGTTTTGGGTAGAGACATAATTTTGATGATACTTAAGAACCTCGACGCACGCAGCGTGGCACTATCTCTCCTCGTGTCCCGTGCTTGGCACGGTGTCGCTTCCGGCGATTCGATTTGGTCAGCCAAGGTTAAATTTCTTCTTTCCTTTTTAACCCTTTGGCTTGTAATTTGTATTTGAACTTGGGATTAGTTTATTTTGTATTGATTTTGTGCTTTCCTTGGAGAATTTATATCATTGGGTTGCTCTAATTTCACAAATGGGTCTTTGTTTTGGGAAAATTGCAATGGTTATATAATGTAAATGTTTGTCTAATTTGGTATGTGTTTTGATAAAGTCTTGATTAAGCTTGTTAAGTATTTGTTTGCTGTGTGAAATAATCTTAGTAGTAATCCAATCAGTTCTGTAGTTTAAGTTTCAATTAGGTTCCTGCTAAATTGTCTTCTCTTGAATGACCATATGGGTATCATTACCACGAATTTAGATTACCAACATTTATTTAACCAACATACTGTGTTCTGCAAATTACTGTCTGTTGAATGACCATGCATTTGGTTTCGATTGTAATTCAAAATTGGTTGTATTACATTGTGAGTGAGAAGGTAAATAGCTACAAATTTTGTAGAGCATATGGGATTGTTGAATGTATGGGAAAGTGTGTGCAATCTTCAGATTTTATACAAATAATCCTCTTGATTTTTCTGCTTCCAAATTTAGTATTATTTAGTCTATGATTATTATTTTGTTCTATTCAATTGTATCAAATGATGGAAACTTAAAAAGAGGCATGTTATGGTTCCCGTCTAAGTGGATATGTCTTGTTGGGACATGGTAGGACTCTAAGGATGTAAAAGCGTTTTGGGTTTGAATCCCGCTCACATATTAAAAAAAAAAAAAGAAAAAAGAAAAAGAAAATGCATCATGTTTTTATATGTAATGCATTTAACCAAAATAACATTTTGTGGTGTGTGGTCCTTTGTAATTTTAACTGTTTGACATTTTACCTTTGAATTATCATTTTTCTTAAGACTTAAGCACCTAGAAGTCTCAGTGAATTTTGGCCCCTCGTATTCCCAGTTTTGGCTCTTCCTGTGGTTGGACCCAACTAAATAAATAAATCTATGATGTGTAGGTTTTTTTTTTTCTTTTTTCCACATTGTATTTATTTTTTGGTTGAAATCCATGCTTTTTAGAGGAGAGGCCAATGAGGGGGATATTATGAATCACTGGGTGAGTTGCAGTTACATAAGATGTGCATTCTTGTGTTTGATTTGAGAGAATAAGGCAATAAATTACTTAGAATATTGTTTGCAGCTTCCCTTACCAACTAACTCGCCAATAAAAGGCCCAAAAGAAGAGAGAACATTGAAGCGGAGAATATCTTATTGGCTTTAGTTCCACGTCACTATATTAGCTAGCGACCTGGCCCTTTTTGTGGTTTGAACATGAATACTGGTCTTTTACTTTTCAGTGAATTTTGTTTTGTGTATTTAAGCTTTTCATTTCATGATTGATATGACTTTGAAAACTTGTTCTAGCCTTTGTTCCCAAGTTATCCAGCAAACTGTGTTTTATGTGTCTTGTTTTTGAGATCCATATTGCTCCAAGAGCATTATTTGGTGAGTTTGCTCTATGAATTTAAGAACTGAGGTGCAATGCCTTTGCGGGCTTCTATTGCCTTATAGCCAATGTTGCTTTCTTTGTTCTGACAGCATGACTTCTGAAGTATGTTATAGTTCAGCTTCAATTATTTTCCCTGCATCATTTGAAATTAACCGGAAGACAGTATCGACCTGTTTCTGAATTTTTCAACTTCCACATTTAAGAGTAAGGATAATTTACTTGAGTTTCCTGTCCATTTTAGTGCGAGGAACTGTGGCTCGGGAAAGCACACATACCTTGTTTGGCTCTAGTCCAGGGATTACCAAAGCTGGCCGCATATTCGTTGTCTATCATGGATGGAAAACGTGTGAGTGTTGAGCAATGTCCTTTTGTTACTCCTGTCTCTCATTTGATTCACTTGCTCACCAAAACACACAAACAAACACATTTGTTATGCATGTGTGCACCAAGCTTTCTTTCTTTAACCTTTTTTTTTCTAAATAACTTTCTTAGACTCGTATCAAGAAAGAAGACCTTTGTGATCATGCTTGGGAGTTTCATTTTAATAAGGTATGTATACAGTGCTTCTTATACAATTTTAAGAAGAGGGTCTGGTGACTAACCTATTAATTTCAGTATGGCCATTGACATGGTGCCAAAATTACTGGAACTTGCATGAGATTGAAATATGCAGATAGAAAAAGTTAAAGATTGGATAGGTTAAATATTTTGGCTGACGACTTGTAGCCTAGGTGATAAAATCTTGATAACTCTGTGGAATGGAAACTCTGTGAATTATAATCTACCTATTTGTCATGTGCTGCTCATAATTCACGCATTCGCTCATGTATTTATTCCCTGGACTGATTACTATTTCATAATTTTGTTGAATGCTATTACCTTTATCAGTTTCTACTAATTCTAAAATTCCCAAGATATATTTTTCTATCCATCTGAAGAATGTCGTATTGAAGATATATTTTTCTATCCATCTGAAGAATGTCGTATTGCTTTCAGGTGGTACCAGAGTATTGGCGTAATCTTGACCCTTACTGGAAGGGTACTAGCCCTCTCATGCACCGGTACTTTCATACAGATGGGAGTCAAACTGCAGATCCTGGTGACAAGGTATGGGGCGGGCATGAATGTTGTTACTCTATTATTACTAGTGTTGTTGGTGAAGGAAAGATTAGGGAGCACTATGTTCGAATAAACCGCTGGCCCCATATGCTTGTGTCCAGGAAACAGGACTGGAGCTGGGAAATGTCCAACGTCCTCTGCTGCTACTCCAGTGTTCCTGATGCCCATAGAGACGGTGGCACAGGGCCCCTTCTTCCAATGGGTTAGTACAAGTCATGTCAAGTCTGCTAGATGCTAGATATTACTTCTGACTCCTTCATAATATAGTGTTCATAAGTTTATAAATGCATTGTTGTAAATGACCGCAAGTGCTAACTAGATGCTTTGTTGTTTTGAGGAATATAATAATTACTTGTGCATGTAGATATAAGTAGACTCGTTGCTGCCTCACTAATAAACTTAACAAATTTATATGTGACCGTACTATCACATTACTTTAGATTGAATTGCTAGTGAAATTACATAGGATGTCTAACATCTCTCATCTCTTTAGAGTAAAAAAAAAAATATTGTAATTATGCAATAAAAATTGATAATCTGTAGTAAATATAGCTTTTAAATAATATTTTTAAGTTTTTTTATCGTATAAGTGTGAGAATAAATCAATTTAACTTTTAATTTATAACAGTAAATGTTTACCAAATACTTTAAATCTTATTTGGTATTTGGATTGGTGGTTATATTTTAAAAGTTATTTTATTAAAGTATTTGATAAATATTTGTTACTGTAGCTTAGAAATTAAGTTGATTTTATCCTACATGTATGATAAAAACTTCTACTTTTTTTTTATTTTCTCAAAATTATTGATTAAAAATCATATTTATCACACGTTGTTAACTTTTATTTAATAGTTACGGATTAAAAGCTACAGCATCTCATTATCAAGCAAAACCTAATGTTATAGTTAAATTGGTTTTATCCTACACACTTACAATAAATACTTTTACTATTTTGGTCAAAATT
>JAQOOD010000009.1:15904731-15971318 GCA_029633175.1 Citrus glauca
GGAAAAAAAAAAAATTAAAATTATTATTTTTTAAGTTTATGAAATCTTTTAAGTACAAACGTTGTCTCATCTTAGTTGTTTATTTACATTTTCTTACCTTAAAAATCAGAATTTATAATTTTTTTATTATAATAGATTCTTTTATTTTTCTCTTATTGTTAATTTTCTTATCAAATTAATTAATACAATTTATGATAATTTCTTTCTCTTATTTCTTTCAATTGTTAAAGAATTTTTCATCAAGACCAAGTCCATCGACAAATTACATATGCAATCTGTTAATAGAACTAAAATTAAAAGTTTTCGAGATTCTAAATCATTACAAATTAATGGTTCAATCTACATCATAAGATAGATAATGAGACATTTAGAGAACTTTAACATATGACTAAGTATCGTTGTTAATAGACAGACTAGTAAATCGTTAGAAGTTACAAGTAAGCCATTAAAAAATTTAAACAATATCACGTGAAGAATGAAATTTATAATTTTGGCACTTAAAAAGAATAATGCTATAAACTTAGCCTATTTAATATTTAATTTTTGCCACAGCCACTGGCTATGGGTTTGGACCATGGCGTTCATAGCTCTAGGTCCAGGGCTTAACCTTTGTTTCTTGATTATGTAGCTCACTTGACTTTGATGAATGGTGCTTATGAGCATTGTCATTGTGAAAAAAAAGTTTAGGCTCAACTTTAGCTAGCCATCTTCCTTTTATTCTTTTTTTAATTTTATGCAACGGGGATGATAATTGACAGTAGTACTCAAGTTGAATTTGGTTTTGGGAGTTAGGCCATGTTTAATTGTAAAATAAAAAAAAATTATGTTATAAATTAAAAAATGAATAATCTGTGGTGAATATAACTTTTAGATTGTAATTTTGATAAGAGTAGCAAAGTTGTTATTGTAATTTTGATAAGAATAAATACGATCCTCATGGAAACAAATTAATTAATGTGAGTTAAGGGAAAAAGGAGAAAAACAATGAAAGATACTCTTCCAAAATAAAAAATAAAAATAAAATACACTTTCTTTTATACTGTTTCTAAAATTTAATATTCTTCCACACGATTAAAGGAAAAAAAAAGAAGAATAAACAATTAGTTAATAGAAGTCAAAACTTTAGTCTTCTTAATGAAGTAATGCATGTCCCCGAACCACCCACCATCGTCCCTGTGGTCATGTTTGATGAAAAATCAACCTTAACTTGCTCACATGAAGCCGTCATCAGCCCAGACTTGAAATCCTGTCCCTCAATCTCAACAACAGTTCTCACGGCCACAGTAAAGTTGACGGCGGCGCTCGACGTCAAATCATCAGCAATGGCATCAGCAAGGGCAGGGTTGATATACGCAGAGGATACACCAATTTTTGCATGTATAAGTCTCTTGCGTCGATCCCTATTATACTCAAACAAGGGAGATTTAAAAACCCTAGACGAGATCTTTAAGCCCTTGTATAAAACTGAAACCTCAACATCTCCATAGTAAGTGTTGGAATTGCTACAATGGATGTTACACTCCTCAAAGTCAATGGCAGAGAATACGATGTTCCAATTGGATGTAAGTTGAGATGAACAAGATATGTTGAAGGGAGATACAATCAACGAATCGACTTCAAACTTTAAATTTGTACGAGAAGGCACGATGGCAGAAAATATGAAACCAGTAATTGATAATGATATCAATAGACAAATTAAGAAAACGGGGTATATGAGAGAATCTCGGCGATTTTGACAAGGTGGAGATGTAACCTGCTGCTGGAGAGCCATTGATGGGCAATTGTGAAGGTGGTAGCTATTATAATATTGCGTGAGAGTGATGAACAAGATATATAAAGAGAAATAGAAAAGAAGGGTATTTACGATTATGTGCATGATTAATTAGATAGAATCCGTTCGTCAAGTTTAATTCAAATCATATTAGAATTAGAATTTAGTTTACTTTTAGAGTAATGATATGAATAATGATACAACCACAAACTCTTGTACAAACTTATTTTGTACAAACTGACGTGACATTAATTCATTGGTTGAATGAAAATATAAATTAATAAAAATAAATCATGTGGGCCAAGTAATATTTTATTTAACCAATCTTATCAGCCATATTAATTTATACAAAATACGTTTGTACAAGAGTTTGTAGCTGTATCATTACTCTTACTTTTATGGCCCTTCAATAATTAGTTAGTAGAGTATGTCAAATCTTTTATAGACATTGATAAAAAAAAAAATAAGATAGATATAGTTTCAAAATACTAGTACATAAATTTATGTAGTGTTGGGAATATTTTCAAACAACTTTAGAAAATTTTTACTCCATTTTAAACCTTCAATATGGCATAGCATATGTTTTTACACTGTAAAATTAATTATTTTTCTTTAAGGATTAAGGTACTAAGTATATAAAGAGAGAACTGATGATGGAGAAGAATAGTTAATAGCTAATAAGTGGTCATAGAGTATAACAAGCATATTTGTATTCGATTGGAATTAGAGCATGCGATAGGAGGAGCCCGAGTCCTAATCAAAGTAAAGCATTTTCTTTTATTTTGTGATTTAAAAATAACCTTTTATTTATATTAAATATTTATTTTGAATTAAATTTTTTTGAAGATATTTTAAATGAAATAAACAATTTAAAAGAGAGATAAAATTCGAGAAAGTATTTTTTAATATTTTGAGATGCGCTTCACAGTGTTGCGCTTCTGCGGAAGCTGTTTCAACATTTTAGTGAATGTGCTCTCCTCATAATGCATATTGATTAATTATCTAATGTTGTTGAAAATAATGAATGCTATTTGTTTGAAAATAAGCATGATTGTTCTTGTTGATCCATGTGATAATCCTGGTGAATTAATTTGTAAATTATACTAGTATATCACATGCAATTATTTTATTGAGAACACAATAAGATATTTAAAATATATTGGGATTACTAAAGCCTAGCGTAGTATTTTGAATGTATGCATCTTTACGAAAATTCTTTCAAAAAGATTATAAGAGTCTAAGAAAATTTGGTATTTAATTGGGACCATCCAGTCCCCACCTTTTTTCTGAAAATTTTCTTAATGCATTATTCATGTGAACAGATGCATGAAAATTGATTTATTCCCATTATGTGTATAAATTCTTAGTGGGAGTTTTATTATTATTAAAATTCTGGGAATAAATAATAAGTCAACCAAATATTTTACGCAATAGAATAAAATTATGTTAATATAATGTTTGGAAAGGATTATGATTGGAAGCCTCAACGACTTTTTGATTCCAATCCTTACATTAAAATTTCATTAATTTGGTTTATGGTTGCAACAAAATATATTAAATGTGTGTGAATTAAATGAAGATTATGCTAGCATTGATTGTCTCTTTGATTGAATATACTGGAACATGTTGTGTACAAATTAAATGGAAAGACTATTCAGGCTTTAAACAAATACCAATTTTGAGCTTGAGCATAAGAAGCATTTTATGGGATTTTACAAAAGCCTCGTATACTTGCATCTTATTGCTGAGTAACATGCATTGTGCCCTTATTAATGACTTTAAGAAATATTAGGTTGCTCATATACGAGAGCTCAAACATGCTAGACACATTGTAATTGACAATGTTAGGTCTAGGCAATAAGATTTCCAACCTTAGAAGTTAGGAAAGTATAGAATTTTATATTAGACGTAGCCCTAGGGATTTGAAGATTAAAGCAAGAGGCAGCTAAAACCTCTAATCAAATATGTGTTTCTTGGATTTGGAAGATGAGTACCTAGAGGCAGCTAATATTTCCAATTAATTGTATATTACAGAGTCCAACTATAGAAGATGAGCGCCTAGGAGTAATGCTTCTTGCAAAATTCATACAATTGATTCCAATTTAAGAAGATAAGCGCTTAGAAGCAGCTAATGCTTCTAAAATTAACCTAAAAAGGAGTTTGGCTTGAAGAGATCTGGGTTGGTCTCTTCTAGTGGGAGTTAAGGACTTGATCCTACTCTAATGACCAAATGCTAAGAAATGCCGCAATGCATGGATGGCTACTAAAGAGTAATAATAGACATGTTCAAATTTATATTATGTACTATTATTGTGAATTTGTGATAAAATATGAAACTTAAGGTATTCTTATACATTATAGTACCAAAATCAATATGCATTCACTTCAATATGATTTAGGTTATGATAAAATACTACGATATTTAGGTTATTTGAGATATATATTATTTATTTAGCATTTTAAATTTAATAAGGATACAAATGTAAAACTAGATGTTTTCATTTTTTTGAAAGTTGAAAAAAATAATTTAATACTTATTCCAGAGATTTAGACAGAAAAAACAAACATGTTTAAATTCATACTAAAGAGTAATAATAGAGTCACAACCACCTTGTGCCATGAGGTGATTAGTTGTATAAAATCATCATAGGCCCATATAATTGAAAAACCAATTAATATCACTTTTCACCAAATCTCTTCATTCATAATTAATTCAAAAAAAGGGTTTTTTTTTTTTAGAATTCAAAAAACAAATGCTATCTTAATTAATGTAAGAGGAAGGAACACTTACACAACCAAAGTTTGGGAAAATAGTTACAAAGATTCTCAAGATTTCAAAAAGGGATAACAAGACCCCATTTTGACCATAATACCATTTAAATATATTAATTAGAGAATTAACTTTAAATTTTTTAATTAATACAAATTTAATATAAATAATATAGTCTACATAGTAGACTAATAACAATAAATTATTTGTAACATTTAAAATAGAGTAATAATACAGCTACAAACTCTTGTACAAACTTATTTTGTACAAACCGACGTGGCATTAATTTATTGGTTGAATAAAAATATAAATTAATAAAAATAAATTATATGGGCCAAGTGATATTTAATTCAACCAATGAATTCATGCCACATCAGTTTGTACAAAATAAGTTTGTACAAGAGTTTGTGTGGCTGTATCATTACTTTTTAAAATAATATCAAAATTTTAAATTACTATATTTATTTTAATAACATATTTATATTTATTATAAAGATTTTAAGTAAATCTTTGGGTTAAATATATTTTACAATTAATAAAATATCTCCCTACTACTAATATTAAAATTGTTTTGGATATTATTTTGTACATAATGTCTAAAGTAATTTTAATTTATTTATTTTAATAATATGTTTCTAGATATTATTAAAATTACTTTAACATAATAAGATAGCTCTAGTAGATTGTAAAATATCAAAATATTTTAAAATATTAAAATTATTTTAAAATGTATATATTATTACATTTATGTTAATGCCATATATTTATTATAGAATTTTTTTAGGTTTTATAAAGACAAAGGGTGTTATGATCTAAAGGTGTTTTGATGTCCCTTATTAAAACTTAGGGGGTCTTTGTAACTATTTTTCCAGTACAAATATCCTTTATTCTTAGGGTAATGTGTTTATGTGTTGAATTAAAAAAAAAAGAGTAATTAACTAAATCATCAATCATATATAAACCTTGGAAAAGATAATAGGTGAGTAGAAGAGAACCGAGATCCCAAAATATACCGGAAAACTGATGCCAACCAAATGACTCATTAGCTGATTAATTAAAATCTTAAAAAACCCAACACGGACTAGAAAAATGTTCGACGTGAAATCGAAATGTATACTTTTGTAGCAACCATCTATCTATACTTAGGGAATTATTACTATAATTATCTTTAGTATCTATAGGTTCGTTCGGGTATATATTACATGGACTGAAGAAAATAGAAAGAAGAATAAAATAGTGACAAATTATATAATTTAGCTTCTCAAAAACAAATTCACTAAAGAGAGTTACAATAAAACAATGCAAGAAACTCTCCAAGGAGAATAACAATTCTATTTTCTTAAAAAAAAAAAAAGATAAAGGGGTGGTCGAAACTTAAATCAATTTTTCAACCTTTTTCTCTGAAGTCGAACTTTAGTGGCCAGCCAAATATTAATAAATCCAAAAACTAAGTAGCCATTAAGGAAGTCTTGCAAGTCCTTGAACCACCGTGCATTGTCCCTTCCATCATGTCATCGGATGAAAATCCAACGCTAACTTGCTCAAACGAAGCCGTCAGCTGCCAAGACGCAGAATCATCACGATCATGGTGATGTTCACTACGCTCGATCTGAACAACTGTTTTCACAGTCACCGCAAAGTTGACGGTGCGACGCGGCGACGACACCAAATCAGCGATAATGGCATCGGCAATCGAACGGTCGATATGCTCTGAGGAAACCCCAGTGTTGGCATGTGTAACTCTCCTGTGTTGTTCCGCAAAATACTGAGAGAGCGGAGAATCAATCGCCTTATATGTGATGATTGAATCGTTGTAGAAAATGGAAACCTCAATAGGTGAATCATAGTAAGTGCCATGGTGCTTACAGCCAAAGTGACAAGACTCAAAGTCTGTGGCACTGAATATGATGTTCCAATTGGCGGTTATATTGGAAGAATAATTAGAGATGTTTAATGGATTTACACTCAATGAATCCAATTCAAACTTTAACTTTCTATGATGAGAAGGTAGGGTTAAAAGCAACACGATGCCAACCAAAAATATTATAAAAAAAAGAAATCCGCAGCGCGAAGATTGCTGTGGCTTTGGATGAATGGGGCTATTTTGCTGGCCAATATTGGTGGGATTCTGACGGCTAATGTTGGTGGGATTTTGAAAAGATTTCAGTATAATGGGATAGCCTATATACTCCTGTTGGTGCTGCTGCTGTTCCTCCTCCTGCTTGTGGTGATGGTGGTGGTGATGGTGGTGGTGCTGTTCTTCCTGCTTGTGGTGATGGTGGCGGCGGTGATGTTGCTCCTCCTGCTGGTGGTGGTGATGGTGGCGGTGGTGATGCTCCTCCTGCTGCTGCTGGTGATGGTGGTGGTGGTGATGCTGGTACTGATCCTGGTGATGGTGCTGATGGTTACTGTCGAGGTATCGAGTGAGAGTGAATGAAGAAATGTATGAAGAGAGAACAAACAGAATAGAAGTCGCAAGTAAATGGAAGGATACTTTACATTAAATTAGAGTTGATAATTAGAAGTTCGAGTCCCTATCAAACACAACTCCAGTCACACGACACTACTAAAAATAAATAACTTAGATTCTCTATTACTATTATTATTAGTTTAGTCTATATTACGCTTATTTGAATTAATATCAACTTGAATATCTGCCCTTTTTTATCTGAATAAAATTCGGGGATTCCAATATTCTTCTTATTTTGGTGTTCTCCTTATTTGTTTGAGTTTCACAAAATAATTGGCACGTGTGGCTGAGATTTTAGTTTATCTTTTTATCTAATTTTTAAACTCTGCTTTATCTAACTACAATTTTTGTCCATCTCTAAAACTCATATTCTTATTAATTAAGATAGTTTTATTGATTACTTATTAAATAGAGCTGCAACTCTTTCCATACTGGGAATCTCATCCATTACATAAAAACCTATATATGATTATGATTTCCGTAAGTGCTGGCATCACTGGAGATTCAATTAAAATATAAATTCTTCCTTTAAATCCATTTTAAAACTGTTGGGGAATTTAAAATAAGATTTTTAGGTATCTAACTCAAAAGACTAGTCTTTTAGATGAAGTGATCTACAAGCTTATAAACCCAAGCATCTCCCCTTTACTAGCCAACGTGGGACACAACTCAACAATCCCCCCCTCGGACGAAACCACCGCCGGACTCCAGTTCTTTCGTTTGACACACCTGAGTTGTTCCACCACCACATTTCGGCTACTAGGGTCTAGCTCTGATACCATTTATTGAGGGGACTTAACATAAGATTTCTAGGTATCTAACCCAAAAGACTAGCCTTTTAGGTGGAATGACCTACCACCTTATAAACCTAAGCATCTCCCCTTTACAAACCAATGTGGGACACAACTCAACAAAAATATTTACTTGATTTCAAAAAATATCAATTGCATCTCAATTTTGCCTATTGCAGCTTTCAAATCTCGTATCTTAATTTGCAAATTTGATTTCTTCTTATTTAATTTTCGATTAAATGTTGCCCCATGGGCATGACTAAGGGTCGACCACCAGAAATTTCGATTCTATAGATGATGGGGATCCCGAGTTTGAATCTAGGTAGGAGAGCTTAAAATTAATAATAATAATAATAATTTAGACTTTACTCACTACCATATTCATTTTTCTCACCATTAGATTTTATAGAAGACATGCTTATTAATAACAAAGAAAGGAAAAGAAACCCCAAATAATTTGGGACTTAGAACTTTGGACAGCAGGGGTAATGGGCATCACCAGCTACAAGTTTGTTATTACCAAACCTGTATTCTCAAAAAATTTAAATTATCTACCCACAATCTGTAGCGGGTTTTTTTTTCCAAACCCCCCTCCCCATGTGTTTTAACATTTACTAAATCCACCCGCAATTCAAGGATTTTTTTTGTGAGTTTTCTCATTTGGAATCACAAATAATAAAAAAAATACTTCTAATAATGCATAAAAACTTAAATTATATAATTAGAATTATAAATTTATAATAGTAGCCCAAAAAATCCGCATATAATATTTAATTCTAGAATTTATTAATATAAATAAGAAATTAAAATTTCAACATTAAAACAAGTACAAAAAATATATTAATCTAACACAAAATATTTCTGTTGTAGGCAAATCATCATCACTAATATCAATGTCTTGCTTTATCTTTGAATCAATATGGAATCATTTTCAACAATATTAAAAAAAATTATACAAATATCTTTAATAATAAATTAAACAAATAAAATTCCAACTTTAGTAAACAAAAATTAGGTTCAAGTCGTGAAAGAGAACAAACAAAATAAATCAAATTAAAATAAATTATTAGTAATATTAAACTTAAAAATTATAAAATTTCTACTTAGTAAAAGTTTTGTCTCCGCTTGTGTATCAGATGGATTCTTAATATCAAATCCACCCGTAATTTGTTGCAGGCTTAAATTTAAAATATCAAACCTACCTACAACAGACAAAATTACCCACAAGGACAAATTTTCAGGTTCGCATGTAATTTTGCCATTCCAATGATATAGATGTAAATTGATTGATTTTCATATATTATTAAGTAGTTTGGGTTTTAGTATGTTGGGAGTTGGGTTATATTGAGCCTAGAAGTTTGCTTAACAAATGAACCTAGCTAGTGGATCCTTGCCTGCAATTGGTCTGCAAGCAGTTGTTTAGAGGTCTTTCGAGATTGAGCCAAGTACATGAATTTTATGCAGGATGAAGCAATTAGATTTTGAGTAGGCCAGCGTTTGAAGAAGCTGAATTTAAGCAGGTGTTTCATGTCAAATAATCTAATTAACCTAATACTAATCAGAGCAATTTTACAATAAGAGAATTTCTTATTTTAATAAAATAAGAGATAAATTAAAAATTAAAATATATATATGGACATACTTTGAAATTTTATTGAAATAAGGAATCTCTTACTTATAAAATTATTTCTACTAACCAAATACTAACATTAGGCAAGAGTTTAAAAATTAATTCACGGCTAGAAAGCAACAAAATTTTGGGCCGGATACGGAGCTGCCAGCCCAGTCTTTCAATTTGCAATAATTTCTGATTAGATCTTTATAGGATACGATACTGATCAAACAAAAATTTTACTCCCACAACAGGACCCCACGGCAGATGATATTCAAATCGAGGTTTACTCATAAGAATGAAACTCTCTCTTTAGTGTTTCCCTAAATCCTAAGTCCTATTTCTGCTTCTTTCAGTATTTTGCTTGCTCTTCCAATTAAAAATCTAAAAACAAATAAATAATTAAAATATATATAAACCACCACTCTCCTCCTTACCATATTATTGGTAATTTTATTTTTTTTAGTCATATTCAATAAAGAAAATATTATTGTAAAAAGAGAACATTATAAAAGCAAGCAACGATAGAGATAATGATATGAATGTTTTGAGGCTGAACAAACACTGACGTCATAATAGAAAGACTAAATTTCAATCAAATTTTACCCATTGAGGAAACACAAATTCTTCGAGATAAGTCAAAATTAGCTAAATTATGAAATTTTGTTCAAATTTTAAAGCAAACCAGCCATTCATAAATTGGTGTTTTCGAAGGGACAAATCCACGAGGGACAAAGGCTGCTGAAGAGCCGTCACGTGCACGTGCACGTGCACAGCGAGGCATGCACTGCCCACTGTTTGCTGCGGAAGTAATAGATTATTAAAGCACATGCAAATGGTTTCTGAATTTCCAAACGTAAATATAAAATGGCCGCACTGGTACGCTGCCAAAGTTGAAACTCTTGGTGGCGCAATAACGTTGCTTCAAATATGGACGATTATAAAATGTGCCAAACAATTCTTATTATATTAATTGGCTTGGTTGAATAGAAACATAGAGAATAATTATAAGGGAAATTATTAATTGTATACCCTTATTTTATTTTGTTATCAAATTTATTATAATACTTTCAAGATATATCAGTCGTACACTTTAAGTTAACAAAATATATATGTTATAAGCTTGTCCGTTGCTGTACACATTCAACAGTCTTACTCGGCAGGCTTGATTTAAGTTTTATTCACTGTTCTTGTACATACTTGCTGGTTACATCTTATGTAATAATTATTTTTAAAAAAATAAAATTGAGAATAATATAAAATTGTTAAAATATGTAATGATACATAAAATTGAATTGGTTTGAGATACAATATAGAGGAGGGATACAACAGTTCAATAGTTGATTAGCTAGGGATACAATTCCATGTCTATGTAAAAACGCCTCCATGGAGATCCAAATTATATATCTCTAACTATTTATTTGTAGCCTGACTCTGTTAAATAGTGATTAGTGATACATCTTTTCGAATACAAAATTATGTATCTACTAAGAAAATAGAGATTACTTGAAAATTGGATACTCATTAGATTTCACATCATGCATGCGTCAAATCATTTATTGTCAATATAGTTGGCCCGTATGAAAATTATCCCATCAATAATTTAGTATATTGAATGTTATATTTTATTCAATCAATAGTATTTTAAAACGTCAGTAGACTAAAAAATAAAAAATAAAAAGATTGCATAGTCATGCATTAAATTTATCAAATAAATATACTCTATTTTCAAAAATTGCAGCACTTTTAATATCATCACAAGTTAATAGAGATTGTCAGTACCTGCCGATCCCCTTATGATTCCGCATTTTATCATGGTCCCTTATTCTTTTTCATAGTAGCCCCTTGACTGCTTGACATCAAAAGTTAATAAAAACTTTGTAAATGCATTTTTGATTGCATTGTTTTTTAAATTTCAAACTAAGAGATGACAATGAAACAACAACAACAACAACAACAACAACAACAATAATAATAATAATAATAATAATAATAATAATAATAATAATTTTCCTGTGAGATTTGACGTCATGATATTGAATACAGACAAAGTACATAATATATGCTATTGTTCATTAATTATCAGGCAAATATCAATTAAGCAATACTCAAATTTAAAAAATAAAAAGAAAATCCGAAGAAGAAATAACACTTAGGCGGTATTTGTTTTTTGAGTAATGATATAGTTATAAACTCTTGTACAAACTTATTTTGTACAAACTAATGTAGCTTTAATTCATTAGTTGAATTAAATATCTCTTAGCCCACATGATTTATTTATATTATTTTATATTTCCATTCAACCAATAAATTAATGTCATATCAGTTTGTACAATATGAATTTGTACAAGAGTTTGTGGATGTATCATTACTCTTGTTTTTTTAATCTAAAATCTATATAAATTTTGATCAGTCTGAATTTTAAATCAAACTGAATATTTGAATTTGAATAACATGTTCGTCTTTTCGTCTGAATCGTTAAAAATAAGTACTAAGTAAAAAGCTAAAAAAATTAACTTAAAATTAACTTAATAACTTAATGAATGACTGAAAATTTTTCATTAAGTCAAAAAAAATAAGCTGACTTTTAACTCAAAAAAAAAAAAACAAACAGCCCCTTACACTCCTCGTCTAATCCCATAATATCCAAAAATAGTTATTTGTGTATGTATATGGAGAATTTGGGGATCTTTTCTAGACTAGGGAGAGAACCTGATAAATTGACGGAAGCGGAAGATTTTGAAGAAAAATGTGATGCGCAACCAGGGATAGCAATTGAAGCAGCTCAAGGATGATATACATGCTCTAATAATGGGTGGGGTTTTAGATATTATGAAAATTACTGGGGTTGAATGATAAAACATCGAATGATTAAGGGGAAGGTAAAATCTCCATAAAACAAGCAAATGCAGCCAGCCAAACCTGACTCCTTCCTCCACCCACAACCGTCTCGCAACCCCCACAATTTTATCAAACAAGCACACTATTAATCCCCATTCCCCATTATTAATTAATTAATTATATATATATATATATATATATTTTAACCACGAGATATCTTAGGAAGGACTCCAATTGTGGAAGACATCTCTAAGCTCGTACCACAATTCAGACTAGAAGTTTTGCTCGAACCAAGAGACATAGGTTCTCCCAACAAAGGCCACTTTCCAATGACTCGAACTAGGGAGCAAATCCAATCAAGTTACTTAAAGGGACTTCATTGCCGGTGAAGCCAATACTTTGTTGGTTAATTAATTATACTTTAAATGATAAGAGTGTGGGTAAACTTTAAATTCATTTATGGTTCCTTACTTTGCTACGTCCCTATTCGAATTCAAGTGACCTATCATATTAATAGGGAAAATGAGATTCTTACCATATTAAGCACCACAATAAGCACCACACAGTATAATATTTAAATAGTGACTTTTTATATTACACACAAAATATACTGTGGGGGACTTATTGTGGTGCTTAACGTGGTAAGAATATCGGTGCTCTATTAATAGTGAAGTAGTCAATTATATATGGAATATATTCCCTTCATTTTAAACTTCAGTAAGAGGATCGATTGTATAACGCTGAATGCTGGCCAGCGACCAAGACTAGTCGCCACATGACTAACAATAAAACATTAATTGATTTCTTAGTAGATAGATGCAGACTAAATATATATATCAACTTGCATCTGATTGCTTCTACGTATTAATTATATATGGAATATATTCCCTTCATTTTAAACTTCAGTAAGAGGATCGATTGTATAATGCTGACCAGTGACCAAGACTAGTCGCCACTTGACTAACAATAAAACATTAATTGATTTCTTAGTAGATAGATGCAGACTAAATATATATATCAACTTGCATGTACGTGCTTCTACGTAAAACCATAGGAACTTAATGAGTTTCCATGAATCTGCCTCGTTTTTATAATAGGACAATTGACCATAGAACGTGATAAACAACGTGTGAAATTGCAATACAAAATTCAATATTATAATATATATTCCAGTCATTAGAAAACTGCTGAACTTAACAGCCATCTGATCTCTATATAATGTCGTATGGACAGTCTCCTCTTCATTCAGTCAAGAGTTTCTTTTGCCACTGAATAGCCATTCATCGTTTTAGAAAAATACTACAGCTCATACGTTTGAATCTGAAAATTCCTCTATGGATTACCTTTTGCATCTTGACAATAATCCCACTTTTGAATCCATTGTTTGGGTGACAGTCATTGCCCTAATCCTTGTTGCACTAACAAGCTTTCAGCTCAAGGTATGTGTTTACGGCTTCTTTTTTTCCTTCGTCTATTTATTAGGAGCGATATCTCATTATATTTACATGCATGTGGTTCAAACTCGGGTGGGCAATAAAAAAAAGTTACTTGAAAACCTCTTGATTAGCCCCTCAGGCAACATGCATGCGGTAAATTAACCGTTTCTTATTATAATTTTTAATTTTAATTTTTTCTTCAAAACTAAATCCAGGTTGGGGGCCAGAAAAGAACGAAGCGGCTACCTCTCCCTCCAGGCCCGACTCCATGGCCAATAGTGGGTAACCTCCCAGAAATGTGGAGCAAGAAGCCAACCTTCAAATGGATACATGATTTCATGAAAGAGCTCAACACGAATATTTCTTGCATCCGTCTAGGAAACGTGCATGTTATTCCAGTGACTTCACCAGAAATTGCCCTAGAAGTTTTAAAAGATAACGACTCAATTTTTGCATCAAGGCCACTTACGATGGGGACAGAGTATTCAAGCCGTGGATTCTTGTCAATAGCAGTTGTGCCATGGGGAGAACAATGGAAGAAAATGAAAAAGGTGGTGGCTTCTCACGTGTTAAATTCATCACGACTCCGCTCATTACTTGTCAGGAGAACTGAAGAAGCTGACAATCTTGTTAGGTTCATTTATAATCAATGCAAAGATAGTCCAATTGGCTCGGACGTTGACGTAAGGCTTGCAACCCGTCAGTATTGCGGAAACGTTATGAGGAAGATGATGTTTAACAGGAGATATTTTGGTGAAGGAAGGGAGAATGGAGGGCCAGGATTTGAAGAAGAAGAACACGTTGAGTCACTCTTCGTTGTACTCCAACGCCTTTACTCGTTCGCTCTATCAGATTATGTTCCCTGGATGAGAGTGTTCGATTTGGAAGGCCATGAAAAAATTATAAGTGACGCTATGAGAACTGCCTCCAAGTATCATGATGCGATTATAGATGAGAGAGTGCAACAACGGAGAAAAGGGAAGAACAAGGACGATGCTCATGATCATGATGAGGACTTGTTAGATGTCCTAATTTCAGCAAAGGATGAAAATGGGAGGCCATCGCTATCAGTAGACGAGATCAAATCTCAATGCATGGTAAGATATCTGAAGAAAATTCTCCTTTTTCCATTCACTATTTTCCATTTATAATAGTGAATAGATGAGAAATAATGCTCCAGGAACATCAAAGGCCTTCTCGATATCTAAATATGTTTGTAGCTCATGTTAGGATGAAAACACTAGCGAGTCTTGAATTAATTTGACAAACTTATGATGAATCTATATATACTTGCAGGATCTGATGCTTGCAACAGTTGATAATCCATCGAACGTAGTAGAATGGGCAATAGCGGAGATGATTAACCAGCCTGAAATTCTCAAAAAAGCAACAGAGGAAATAGATAGGGTTGTAGGAAAAGAGAGACTTGTTCAAGAATCCGACATCCCGCAGCTCAATTATATCAAGGCTTGTTTAAGGGAAATGTTTCGCCTTCATCCCGTTGCACCATTTAACCTACCCCATGTCTCAAATCGTGACACCACAATCGCCGGCTACTTCATTCCCAAAGGGAGCCACGTTTTGATAAGTCGTGTAGGGCTAGGACAGAACCCTAATGTTTGGAAAGATCCATTGAAATTCATACCAGAACGTCATATATCTGCAGCTGATCCTCATCATCAAGTCGAGATTACTGAACCTGAATTAAGGTTTCTTACATTTAGCAGAGGAAGACGCAGTTGCATGGGCATGGCACTTGGGTCCGAGATGTCTGTAATGCTATTGGCAAGGCTGCTTCAAGGGTTTGATTGGAGCGTGCCGCCACTTGAGGAGAAGATTGACCTGGCTGAATCCAAATACGATCTCCTTATGGCTAAACCGTTATATGCTCATGCAAAGCCTCGATTGCCTGATGAGATATACACCCGCCTTAAATGAGAATGATACAACTAAGTTAGAACTAATAAATTGCAAACTACCCTTTCTTAAAAAAATTGTAATAAATTAGTGGGTGTCAGTTTATATTGTAAAATAAATTCAAAATTCAGTTTATTCAGTAAAATAAATTCAAAATTCTTGCATGGCATTTTTTAATTGATATTAGTAAGATATTTACATCATGTCAATCCATCCGCCTCTTATGGGGATTCTTTATTTATCTAAATATTAACCCATGGTTGTTTATCAAAAAAGAATTTGGATCCCGTGGTGATTTTGAATATGTTTTAAAGATTTTAGTTTTATTTGGCAATTGTTGTCTGTAATATTAAAGTATTTAATAAATCATACCTATTGCAGCTTATAAATTAAATTGATTTGAACACTATATATATGATGAAAAATCTATATATATTTTTATTATTATTTAAAAATTATATTTAGGACAGACATCTAACTTTTTTAGAGTAGTTATAATTACAACTTTTTAATATCAAACAGAACCTTTGTATTAGGTGCCGGCTTTTGTACTTCTTCGGAAAGGCATCATCCATTTTATAATGAGTAATGATACAACCACAAACTCTTGTACAAATTTATTTTGTACAAACTGATGTGGCATGATAAGATTGGTTGAATAAAAATATAAAATAATAAAAACAAATCATGTGGGCTAAATGATATTTAATTCAACCAATCGTATCATGCCACATCAGTTTGTACAAAATAAATTTATACAAGAATTTGTGGCTGTATCATTACTCTTTTTATCATTATATTTTATTAGAAAACCAACGATAGCTTGCTTATATGAAGCCGTAAGCAGAGACTCGACATCCTCTTCGCGGCGGTCAACAGCTTGTATGTACGAGTAAATCAACTTCAAATTTTAAAATTTGTATTTATCCGATCAGAAGATGATGTGCATTCGATAACGGTCTAATACAAAAAGCCAAGGTACAACAACTGCAAAGGAAAAAGGATATTTTGACCCGGCAGTCGTCAAATTGTGTATTGACGGATGCAGGTGGTGGCGTTATTAGGCGGCCAGCATTATATTGGGGTTGCCCATCGGTGGATCCATTTAGAACTTTCGTCATCTGTGACTTTGTTAATCTAATTAGTCCATGGACAAGTAAATAAAAAAGAGTTATTATCATTTCATTATTTCAAGAATCATAAAATATCAAATAACTACGGCCTACAATGTTCCCTATTATTTTACTATTATAACTTTAAAAAATCTTTTATTTATTACTTTTTCATTAAAATCGTTAATTAATTAATTAGTTGACTAATAAAATATTAATTTTACTTTTTATAGTAAAATACACAAATAGAGATATTAAATAATAGACAAAATCTATCAAAAAATAATAGACAAAAAATTATGTTCTGAGTTTAAATTGTTAAATAATAGTTTTAACTATGAATTTATTATAACTGTAAAAGTTACAATCGACAAAACTACCCCTGAATATTTTTGTTAAAAAACACTCAATCTATTCATTAAAAAAAAATTAACCTTGTCTAAAAAATCAGCAATTCCATATTTAAGTGTTTTTTTTTCATGAATAGATTGTGTGTTTTTAACAAAAATATCTAGAAGTATTTTTATTAGTTCACTACTTTTATGGTTATAATAAATTTACATTTAAAACTATTATTTAATAATTTAAGGGCATAACAATTTTTTATGTTTATTACTCAACACTTAAATGAGTGTCCTTTACCACAAAGAGTAAAATTTATTTTTTACCAGTCAACTAAGTAGTCAATTAACAACCCTAATAAAATAAAAGTAGTAGAATGAAAGATTTTACAAAGTTATAGTAGTCAAATGATAAGAAACAATAATTCTTGTGGTCATTTGATATTTTATAATTCTCAGAGTAATGAAATGATAACAACCCAAAAAGAAATTATTAAGAATTTTAAATCAGATTAGGATGATTCCAAGAAGATATCTCAATGAAATTATACCAAATAATAATTTTTTCCTATATCATTATATGATAGTCGATCAATTTTTGATAGTCAATCAATTTCAAAATACATTATATGTTTGTTCTAGTGGCATAGCCAAGATTTAAACTCTGCAGAGGTAAACGGATACATTTGGTAATTTTTTTTAATTAGTATTTTTGGCTCTTATTTTAGAGAAGGAGAATGATATTTTTGATGAGATGTTTTTTGAAAATGAAAATCTGTTTCATGGTTTGTTTTCAAAATAGTATATGAAAATAAAAATAGTAAAAACGCATTTACTTGTTTGTCTGAAAATGTGAAAAATAATAAAAATACATATGGTCGCTTGTTTGAAAATATATAATTTTTTATAAAATAGCTTTTTTTTCAATTCATTTACACAATTTATCTTTTATTATTATTACTTTTATACAAAATGAAATTACATTTCATACAACAATATTAATTTTCCGAAAACCCTCTAACTATTTGTTAAGTTTAAAAAATTAAAATAAAATAGTAAATGTAAAATTAATTAGTATCTAATAAATAAAAACTTGTACTATAATTATATACATTCTAGACATTTACGTAGTTCATTTACGCTAATTATATTTTACAACCCAAAAGATAAAGAACAAATAGTAAAAAATATTTGGATCCAAAACATGCCCAAATATCTACATCTGTCCTCTTCAGCATGAAAGTTGTCACCTACAAGAAGAAGATTAGAAGCTCAAATATATGACAAATAAAAATTGATATAATAAAAAATCATACAAAATTCTAAAGAATAGTAAAAAAAACTATAAAATTAAAAAAAAAGTTACCTGGATCTTGGCTACAGTAGAAGAGATAAAAGACTAAGAGTTTGCACCCGGGGCGGGGGGGGATGTAATGGTTACTGTTGAAGATGTGAAATGATTTCACTTATACTTCCAGGAGAAAAAAATTGTTAATGCAATAAAATAATAATTAAATAAATAAAAGTGTTGGGCTAGGGCACCACCATTTTTCCTAATCTGTTTTATTTGTTGTCCACTTTCGTGAACAAAAGTTGAGAACACTAAATTGGCGTTCTTGACTTTTATTCACAGAAATAAAAGAACAAAAACATTTTATTCTTTAAATTTGTTTGAGATTGTCAGAGAATGGTCTTACCAAAATTGAGTTTGTAATTTTCATTTTTGAAAAACAAAAAGCACCCAAAAAAAAAACTTACCGAACTCACCCCTAGTTTCCTTAAAAGAATTTGATTTTTCTCAAGCGTTTTTAAATTTTAGATTTAACGTACTCAGTTAAAGTGATTTTAAGGATGATAATTTAATTTTGAACTTCTTTTATATATTATTCTGAGGACAAATTCAAAATTTACTTAAGGACCAATAAAATTTTTAATTAAACTTGAAACATAATTTTCTGAAAAATCTAAGAAGATTTACATGGGCAATCGGCCCTGATTGTTTCTACGTAGCTTCGCCGCCAATTTGTCCCACCTATTCCCAAAGCCTACTCGGGTTGGCTGGTCTCTTGTTACGTAACAATGAGCAAATTTCAAATACAGAGGTAGGGATACGTTTAATGTGAAGGTTCAAATATATTTCTGATTGAATATTAATTTATTATAATGTAATTATAAACAATAAATGTAATAGTCAGAGTTTTAAAAAATTTTAAAAATAAATATTTTTTTCCGTGTGAAAAGGCTCGAAAAAAGATTTATTTAACTAAATATTATTTGGTCCCTATCATTTTAAAAGTTTAATATCTTACCTCAAAATTAACATACTTTTTATTAAGCATTAACCCCTAAAAAATTAAATCCTATGGCATTTCGCTCCAAAATTTCCAATTCTTAATTTGCCCTAACCAGAGGACCCAATCTATTTTTTTTTTAATTTTCTACTAAAGATTAATTGGATGTGAATAAAAAACTCATCCACTAAATTCTTGTGATTATGAGCGTGGAAATGTATTCATAGCCAATTGAGATGTGACTATGAGCTAAAGACAATTTATTCTGCTACAAAAAATTAATTTATGAAAGGGAAAAAAAAAAGAATGTGCAAAAGAAGCAATTTAATCTTTGATATAATAAATTTACACAATAATTAAATAAATAAATTTATCCTTTACATCTGCTTGGAGCCTGAATATTACATGATCGATCTAAAGGCTAATTACTAACGAACACAGAAAAAGAATCAATAAAATGGGTTGAATATATATACAGAGAGAGGAAGATAATTTATTAAAATTTAAAATCATGGCAAGATTGAGTCATTAGTCTGCTGCATAGGCTCCTGATGAACTTTTGGCTGCCTCACTACAGGCGAAATCAATTTCCACACTGCCAATACAGAAGCATCTTAACAAATTAGATAAAGAGAAAAGGACTGGAACTACATATTCTGAGCGACACTCATGAAATTTACTTACAGTATACGGTGGCGGCGAGCCACTCGTTGAGGATTTTCACCCATGTACTTGCCCAGCCAACATCAATGCTCCATCTGATTGATAATTGTTTTTTGGAAATGATCAGTTAAAAAAAAATATGATGTAAACGATGACTTAAGACACAAGTAATCTGGTTTCTTACTCCTTCGCTGGGTTTAGAAGATTCCAGCTGAGAAATAACATTGCAAAATACATGGCTCCGAGGGAGAATATCAGGTGAAAAATTCCGTACTTGTAAGGGATATCATCCTCTTCTTGAACTTCATCTTTCCGGAACTGCACGAACATTAGTAAGTATATGTTGTACATATTCGATGTTACGCGTGCGCTCTGTTTGCTACTAAGGAGAGGGATTATCACCTGAAAAGATTGTGAATCGATTCCTGTTGAAAAGGTTGACATGACAATTGTACCAATGGCGATCAGGAAGCTCTGGAAACAAAAATCAAAAGAAGATTTTTAAAAAAAAATGAACTGCATCGTGTATTGAAGAGTACAGAAAGATTAATGTTAAATCTTACAAGTATTGTTGTCCAATCCGGATTGCTATTTACTTGCTTTTGTACATTGCATTTCTCATAAGGCGGTTCACTGAAAAGCCATACATTAAAATGCAGAAATTTAGGTTATATTTTCTTGCGAAATTACACTCTACTTTTTTTAGCAGTAGAATTTAGATTATGATTTTTTGAATTGGTCTTAATTACCTTCTAAGAGCACACCAACAGAGGAAAACAATGTAAGATGACATGATTCCTGAGGATAAAAGACCTCTGTTGACCTGTATATATGAAGCAGATACACAATGAGCTCTTCATAAAAAAGAGATATAAAGGAGTACTGTGAATATGTCATACCAGTGAATGTAAAGATATAATCATCATCACTAAGACAAGAATTGCAGTCCATGTAATGAAGAATATGTTGATGGCACATGTGAGTCTCGGGGCATACACGTAGTACATTAGCGCAATCCCCAATATAGAAGCGACATAGAAAATTGTTGACATGAATAGTCCCAGCGAGCAGCTGCAACATAAAAAGCATGAAGGTAGCATTATTTAACCAATTCCAGAAGGGAAAAAGGATCTTTGTATCCAAAACAAGACCATTCTATTTCTATCCCAGTATCATAAAGCAAATTGCACCCTGGCACTATGCTTGATGCTTTTTCTGATGTAGCATATAGCACAAGGTTACCTCTCTGACTTCACGTGTGTATATTGCTAGCTAGATTGTGCAGAGCTCTTTGCGAGAACAATTTCTAGATATATATCAACTGCTGTTAGTATTACATCTTGAAGATTTTTACTTCCCTCTAGTGTACTCACTCTTTCAATATGCTTTCTTGATCTATCTAAGCAGTTCAAGTTGACGCTTATGTCCTCTCAGACATTTATTTTCCTAACTTGAATGCACTACTGTGGTAGTGAGGCAACTTTAAGGCCATAAAAAGGCTTTTGATTTGAGTGAGAGTCTTATACCTTTTCTTCTCATCATCAGGCGTCCAGTACTTATTCCACCATACAATAAACTCAGTCACACTTACAAGTTGGAGAAGGAGAAATATCCTGCATCATCAAAACGAAAAATAAAGATTTATCACTACACAGTCCAAAATGAAAGTGAAAATGAAACACGTTTCAGAAGTTACTCAATGCTTTTAACATGTTGTTGCAGTATAGGTGTTAAAGCAATGTATATGAAGCTATGGTTAGATACTTAATTCCAGTTTAACAATATATGAGAAGCTTACCCAGCACCAGCGCGAGCAAGTTCACCTGCACATATAATGACAAGCATTTTAAGCAAATGCAAAGCAGGCAAAAGACATGTAGTCAAGTATAAAAATTCGAAAGAAATACATTAAATTTCTATTCTTTTTAGGCCCCCTTAGTATACATAGAGGATGAAAAGGAAGCTCCTATTTCTCAAATGTGTTAGTTTTGCTCTGTTTCTCCATCAATTGTCAGATGGGTAAATACAGATAGATGTAACGTGATTGCAGCATTAACATGCAGTGGTTGATTCTCAAGTTACGCTTACCATATATTTGCATATAATCTGAAGGCAAGAAAAATGGTACTGCCATTGACCCAATCAATAGAAAGGACTTCAAAATCCAGCATCCCGAATGCCAATTACTGCGAACTTCATCTAATTTTCTCGTGGAACATGTACTGAGAAACATGAGGAAGAAAAAGATCTGAATCCATTGTCAAGGATTGCAAAATCTGAATAAGAGGTGTTATGCTCAGACAGAAATTGTTCAGACAATAAATAACAGGTCCAAATACTAACACTTAACAGTTTTTTAATCCTGGGACCAGAAATCTTAACAGTTCAAAAATGAAGTTGATAGTCACAAACAGAAAAAAGATACAAAGCATCCTAAACTCACGCGAAGAACTCCAAGCATGCGAAAGCAATTGTTTCCTCCAGCTCCACATGCTTTTACATCTGAAAAACAATTTTCCCACAAGCAAAAGAATAAGGAAATCAGCTAACATTCCCTCAAAGCTCCAGCCATTAAAGATTGAGTAATCATATTGTATACATTTGTGAAGTGGAAGAACTTTGACTCACAATGGAGCTGAGGCAAAAACTTTTGTCCGTAGTCACGAACTAACCAAGCAAGAAGAATATACATCAGGAAGATCATGCCATAAACATAACGAACTCGAAGAGATCTTTTCTTTTCTGCTGGGCAATCTTCAATGGCTCCAGCAGACCCACTCATTCTGCTCTTTCAAGAATGAAAATCGGACAATTTTTAATTGACATTAACTTTTACACCTTTCTTCTCCAACAACTTACAAGAAAGTTTATTTCTCATCTTCTCAAGGCAGGCTCGGTAACACTAAACTTTGGCAAGCTTCCTATATGATGGTCAAGAAAGAGAGCATACACTGTTTCCACATTGGCAGCTGAAATTTCAAAGAATGTTAGGAATGACTGAAGATTGATTAACTTGATTCTCAGTCTACGTCGGCCAAAGTGGTGGAAATTAACCAAATTAAGTATGATCTTTTAGAGGGATGCCTGATTAAAATTCAACTCCTGCCCACCGTGCAATATAATTTTCTTCACATTATTAATTATCAGTTCAGTTATTAAAATTACAAAGCGAAAGTAGATTTTTCTTTTTTTTCCCTTTCATTTCAACTTAATAAAATTGCCCAGAAGAACCAATATCACAATGTTTAATCAAAAGAAGCATGAGACGTAGAAAAAAAAATTATCTACAAGAGAATGAAGAGATACTAATGACGTGTCAAATGAGAGAGGTGAAGTGAAATTTCTAACCTCTGAGGCTGTACACGATATGAATGAAGCTCCTTGCTCACTAGCTCCTCGAAAGAGACAAAGAATGAGTGCAGCAACACTTATTATTAAGCAGCAGGTTTAAAAAAATATCAGTTTATAATGGTTAACATCATCATTATCAAAACCACCAAATGGCTTTTGTTGTGCTTAATTACCATGTTTGAGCTATTTATTTCATGTCTATTATATCACAATGTATGAAATGGCTCCATTGATAAAACTTAAAAAATATACAGTGCTTTATTTTTAATTTTCTTTTTCTTTTTCTTTTCTTTTGGGTTAGGTTAATATATAATGAGTTACTTGCATGATTTAATCAATAACATGCTTGGCTGCTCTACTATATTATATTTGATCACTTTTGCTTTGGTTTCGCTCATTTTCTTCTTGTCCTTTTGACTTAACAACAGTGTCCTTAGTCCTTACAGCTCATAATCTTCGGTCTTTCTTTTCTTTTCTCCGACATCCTCGAAGCAAGTAAACAAAATTCAAGACAAAAGTTAATAACGAGAAAATGAAGCAAGCATGTTGTTTAGGCAATCAAAAGTCTTTACTCAGTTGAATAACTGCGGCTTGTCAACTTAATTTCCAAAGTAAAGTAGGTGAAGTATTTGTTAAACACCCACTTATCAAATAATGATGATGCTTAAGTCTGAACATCCGAACACGAGCGTAGGTATATCAAATAATGTCTCTTGATTTATTGTTCAGTGAGAATTCCACCTCAAAAGTATTTGCGAATTCAACATGAAAAGATTTGTAAAAATTGGAAACCACCCAATAGCTTGGTTGTTACATATAAACCCACTTCGCTTCTCATCGTTAACGAAAGCAATACTTAATTTTCTTTCAAATATTTGATAATTTCTTCTAACTTTTCACAGTCCAAATGGGTCACAAAATTGACCTTAGATGTTCTTTATTGCAAATATAAATAGAGTTGCAATGCAATAATTTTTTTTTTTAAAGAAAAAGGCATAATTAAATGTACGAAAATGCAAAATGGGAAAGATCTAGCTAGATGATAGTGAAAGACTCTATATTACTTATGGTCTATGATGATTTGATGAACAAGCTTGGCTTGATTGAGAGCTTAGAGACAAGCGAAACAAACAAGCTTGTGAGGGCCCATGTCGTTGACCATCCTGATTTCGAGATAGCGTGTGGGGTCCGAGCTCAATCACCCGCTCAGCCGTTGATATATTCTTGATCATATCATTTTTTTAGAGGTTAAATTAATTAACTAATCAACCAGACCGTTTCCGTTTTGTAAAGTAGCGGCGGTGGCGCGTTCTCGTGATTATTTGAAAATGATCTACGTAACCCACAAGCAAAACTCTTGATTTGTCAATAATTAATTAACACAATCAAATATACCAGGATTGAAAATTTGAAATCGTATCTCAGGCTGGCGTTTTTAGGTGTTTTATCACCAATTTTTTATTTTATTTTTTAACTTTGAATTCAAGTATAAACTTGTGGGCAATGAGTTTGAATATTTGATAATTAATATTGAATTGTTGGGTAATAAAGCTTGGTGAAAGTTGGCAAGAATGCCAGAACATAGCACTAGTGAATAAAATAGTTGCCTGATTATGTTAGCTTGTCTTACCTCCATCTTCAAGTTTTCATCTACCTATATCGTAATAAAAATGATAAGGTAAAGAAGAAGAAAAATAAACGTTTACATTAAATGAAAAAAGAAAAAATATATATATATATATATGGGGCACTAACGTCTTCTTGGCCTAGCGTTTGGTTGCTGCCTCAACCTAGTGGAGCACTGGTGCTGTGACCCCTCAACACTTGTTGGGCATTAGATCGAGTCTCCTCATTTGCGAATTTATAAAATTTAAATTTGAGAGATAATTACTTTTTCTCAAATTACACGTACCAAAATCATGGAGATACCCTTATTTACCTATTGATGATTAGTTAAGTTGCAAAAAATTGATTATGACTAAATTTCATCGCCAACCTTATTTTAAATATCCCATTTTACCCAGTTAACTCCTAAATCAAATAAATTTGAACCTTTATTTTCTTCATTAGTCATCTATCTTTTATCATCCATAATCCATTATTATTTGTGCCCAAACTTTAACCATCAATGAAAAAAAAATCATATAAAAATCATCCGTATTAATTTTGCATTAAAAAATATCGATTAATAAAATCAAAAGTTAATTAACAACGGTGACCACTGCATCTTAAAACACTACCAATTGACTCGAAAAACGCAATTTTAGCAACACACATTTAAAGTCATCTAGGCTTCCCATTTTAAAATATGGGCCGACTGCGAAGCACGACGGAAGGCCCAACTTTGAAACCCGATGGGCCTGGCTAAGATGGTTTAGTTCCCTATTTCCGTATCCTCGTTTTGAAACGACACCGCATCCACCACCTGGACGACCGGATAAAGTACAACTGTACAAGATAAAAAGTTAAAAACGAAAATACTGAAGGACATAAATGTCAATTTGATAACCAGAAACCCGATTCTAGGGCTCGAAAGTTCGTTGAATCTCTGGCGGGAAGAATCCGAAAAGTTACACAGAAATTAAACGAAATCAGCTGCAGTGAATCCTGAGATCCCCTAAATTATTCACCGAACATGTCATTTCTCGATGAGTTTCAAGCCAGTAAGCTCTCTAATTTTATCTGTCTTATTTAATGATAGAAACCCTAATTAAAGCTGCTTCTGTATGACACAATGATTATCCAATTTTAAGATGAAATTGTTTGAAATTTATGCCTTTTTCGTTTTGTTTTTCTATGTATTCTTCAGCAGTCATATAATTTGCACAAAGAAAAAGGGTATCTTTATGATAATTAAAAAGGCTAGTGCATCTTGAAAAAGTTTATTGAAGTATATATTGCTCAGCGTACACGAGTAGAAGTAAAGAACATTAGCCCTAATGACTCACCTTTGAATTAGTTGTTCAAGTTTTTCAGACTTTGTGCTAGCTAGCATAGACATTGAGACCATATGACATATAAACTCTCTGTTTAACTCTTGGCTTAATGCTTTTTTTGTAGATCTGGAATCGCTGCCAAATATTCTTCAAAAAAAGTATGCGTTGCTGAGAGATCTTGATAAAAGTTTACAAGGTTTGCTTTCTGATAACAATCTATTCTAGTGCATTAAGAAGCATGGACGTATTCGATATTGTTGGTTTTGTGATCAATATAATCCGACTTCGGGCTTTCCAACAACCTTTGCAATCTTGTCTCTTTTAATTCCTGCCCTCTGGAAGGGGAAGGAATGGAGCAGAATTAGGGTACTGGAAGTTAGAGGTTTTCTTAGTTTATTATCTTATTATTCTTAGATCTGGTGTCAACTTTGTCATTGTCTTACGTAGTGATGTAGCTATTATAGGGATCCTATTGTGACCAAGAGCTAGAAGAAATTGACAGTACCCACTAGTTTAATGTAAGTAAACACTAAGTGATCTCCATAAAAACATCTCCAGATGAATCACTAGTGATTTTTATCCTTCTGTGTAATAGCTGCGGTCTCAATGCCCTTATAAACTTGAGTGATGAGTTTCACAGATTCTAGGACAGGCAAGCTTAATTAGTAGGATTGGAACAATCAAAATACTAATACTCACCCTACCCTCCCACGCCATTTATAGTCTGCCATCCCTGCAGAAAGAAGTATGTTTAAAAGGTTTCAAGTCTTTTTGCTTACGTTTATGGGCATATTTTTTCCTCCTTTGGTCCGGGATGCTCAAATGCAGTGTTTTTTCGTACATAAACTTGCAGAAATCCAAAGACAAAATGAACAAAGATGTGAACAAGAAATAGAGGATCTTATGCGGGAAATTAGGGCTGGGAATATTACTCCAAATACTTCACTTATTAGATTCTCCGATGATGCCCTTGATGAGCAAAAGCATAGCATCAGGATTGCAGATGAAAAGGTTGCCTTGGCTGTTCAGGCTTATGATTTGGTATGTCATATGTGGATTGTTTGCATTAACATTTGATTGCTGCACATTTATAACTCAGACTGTTTATTACTCTCAAAGTAATCTCTTTGCACAGTAGCTGATGAGATTTTTGAATGATCAAAGAACAATTGCATTGCATTCACATTACTCACGGGGTGAATACTACACTCATCAAAAATATTATTCATTTATTTTTCTAATGAGGTTGTGCAAATGCATGGAAATTCAATAACGGTTTTGTTTAATTATCAAACAATACTATCGTTAATATGCCATGATTATGGGTATGAGACAATAAACTACTTTGTCATAGATGTAGCACATTATTATTAACCACAAGTTCTGTCTGATGTACATTATGTGATTATTCCATGCACATAGAAGCTCCAACATATGAATCAATCTTTGGTTGGTTGTTGCTAATTGTGTATGCACTACATGTTTCAGGTAGATACCCACATACAACAACTAGATCAATATCTGAAGAATTTCGATGACGAGCTTCGACGTGGTACTTTCCATTTCCACATTTTTTACCTGTTCATTACATAGGTTTATGCTTTGAACTTTTTTTTTAAGTAAATAGTATTTCTATCTGGATTATGTGTTTGCTAAGTGTTTCGTGTTCACATGGTTCTTGGCAGAAAGAGATAGTGTTGCTACAACTGCATCACCTGCTCCAACTCTTGATGGTAGCACAAAATCTGGAAGGAGCAGTGAGGGTGGTAGAGGAGGACGTAAAAAGTATCTTCCTATCCTAAATATGCTTATTATAGTTTCCATATGAAGTATTTAAAACTACCCGTAGCCTTATGATCTTAATTTTTTCCTGTCATCTCTAGAGCTCTTCTTTTTCCTCGAATGTTGATTGCATTAACTTTATTTAGTTCTGTCTGAATTTGATGTTTAACCACTTTGGCGCTGGCTAAGCAGAATGGATCTCCTATTAGAGATTGGATTCTGTACATAGTTAGAGCTTCATTTAGAATGTGAGAATGGAGTGCATGTTCTCTTATGGTAACAACAAGGATTAAGAAAGCTGGACAACCATACAGAAGAGCATGTGAGAAAGTGGACTTGGAAGAATATTGAATATGATCCACTTCGATAGGACTCATTTTCTTCTGCACATGTTATCGAGAGTTAGAAATTGGAAGATATTTTCTCCCCTAATTGAGATACGAATCGAAATTATTGAGGAGTGGGTTTCTTCTAACTGTGAAAGTAGAATGGATACGATATAGAGTAAGCCAAAGGGACCTAGAAACAGAGCATGTGAGTGGGTTGAGGAAAAAAATTACTCAGTATAATATTACTTTGTTAGGGCTCTGTGTGAATCAACTTCTATCCTTCATGGAGGCTAAGGATAGCTATTAGCAGCTCTTGTGAAGATAATAGTCAATTTTGACAAAACAGAAAAGTTTGACAGCAAGAAAAATAGATGGTATATTCTACTTTCAACGGTTGTTTACTTATATATGTTATTTTTATTAGCTTGTCACGCATTTTTCAATCATATCTATCTGATACTTGTCTGAAACAAAGAGAATGATATGTTTGTACCCATATGAGAGAAGGGAGAAATATCAAGTAGAAACAAATGTTTCTTTTCTAGATAACCTATGTTTTATTTCAAATATGAGCCTGTTCATGGAAGAAGAAGAAGAAAAAGAAGAAGAAGAAATGTATTTCCAAGCTGATCTTTAACCCTACATCTGCAGAACACGCCTGGCAACAGCGGCAGCTGCTGCAGCAGCAGCAGTGACAGAAGCAGCGGCAACACCAGTTGCAAATCCTACTGGTATGGAGTTAGATTTACCCGTGGATCCAAATGAACCCACATACTGTGTCTGCAACCAAGTCAGCTATGGAGAGATGGTTGCATGCGATAACCCCAACGTATGTAATTGAATCCTCAGATGAGTAAATCCCTAATATATCTTCTTTTATGTAATATCCATCTGACGAAAGTGTCTGTTTTTGTCTTGACAGTGCAAGATAGAATGGTTCCACTTTGGCTGTGTTGGTTTGAAAGAACAGCCTAAAGGGAAATGGTATTGTCCACATTGTGCAGCTTTGAAAAACCGTCGTAAAGGCAGATGATGCCTGCCTATGCCATATGCATTTGTACATCCTAGATGTGAAAATAAAACGTGTTACAGGAACCATGTTTGTTTTGTTCTTTTGTTGCTCAGCTATTTAGCGTGTGATTCATTTTACTCTGTTCAGGCTAACTATTTAATGATTTAGGATTCATCTGCTTTTGTTGTTCAGCTTCTTAGCGTGTAATTCAATTTGCAGTGTTGAAGCTTCTTCGAGAATGTATCACATCCTAGTTTCATTTGTGAATTTTTTTTTTTCTGTGAGTTTACAAGTGATACATTTCCAGCATTCACATCCAACTTGAAACACCCGCCCCCGCGCCAACACAAAAAGTGAAAATATGCCAATGCATGAGCAATTGAGATTTAGACATGGCTTCATAAAAAATTAAAAACAATTGGAACTGCACATTAAAAGATGCTATAGAATTATTCATTATAAACCACCAATAAAAATTGAAATGTATTTGTAAACAAGTCACTTGAAACAAATTGAAATTGGACGATTGCATATTCCCCTAATTATTTGCATTGTGATCTAATCCAAAAAGGATAATAGGAACTAATAAGATAAAAAATATTAGATTGCATTTTCAAGCACCAAATATGGAAGGAAGATATATTTTATTTTGAAATAAAATACAGTTCAATTAAAAAACCAACCAATCATCCAAGTGGAGGATCAATCAGCAATGTTTTATCCTAAATTGCCAAACGACCTAAATGCCTACCTCTCACTATGATTACAAGGATGCCTTATGATTGACACAATTGAGACTCATTAAGCTGGCCACAAAATCCTAACATTCAGATTGTATGTTGATTATGGAACCCAAAAAAGGGGAGGGGGGTGGGGGGGTTGAGAATTCTATTGGGATTTCAATAGTCCATGCCGCCCATTCCGCCCATGCCACCCATACCTCCCGGAGCTTCCTTCTCCTCCTTAGGCAGCTCAACAACAATAGCTTCAGTTGTGGTCATTAACGATGATACACTGCAAGAGAAGGTAACATAACAAAATTACCACCCACAGACATTTCCATAATGCAACAATTATACTGGATTAATAATAATACTCTAAAAGGAGCCAGCTTCTTGTGCTTACCTTGCAGCATCAACCAAAGCAGTTCTGATTACTTTCAATGGATCAATAATTCCAGACTTGACCATATCAACATAATCACCTGAATATAAAAAGATTTCATTCAGTAAATCAGAGTGTACATTGGGGGAAAGAGGTTGAAGAGAGATGAGAAGAAAATTCTCCAGTACTGACCTTTGGCGGCATCATACCCAAGGTCAGTGTTGTCCTGCTCCAATAACTTACCAACCACAACAGCCCCCTCAACTCCTGCATTGGCAGCAATTGTGTGCACTGGTGTCTGCAAATGAAAATTACATTTTTAATTTATTAGATCACAACACTGGAATAGGAAATAGTAAGCTTCTCCATAGTGGAAGAGGAGTATGCAACCAGTCAGCTGAGTCACTTAAGATTTTCTTTGTAGGATGAAGTCCGCGAGTTCATATAATTAGCTAATTTAATATGACAATGAACATATTTGAACTTTAAAAGCCATTACAAGGCCACATAACATATCTAGAAAAGGCAGATAGGATACAAACCTTTAGAGCATTCTGAATAATCTGAACACCAATCTTCTGGTCAAAGTTAGCAGTGGACAGCTTTTCCAACTCCTTTGCCGCATATAGAAGGGCAACACCACCACCTACAAGCAAATTAGTGAAGAATGAAAAGATTGTCCACGGATAAGATTTTACCAATATTAATAGTATCTTAGGAAGAAGAGAACACAGAAACTCACCCGGCACAATACCCTCTTCTACAGCTGCCTTCGTCGCATTCAAAGCATCAGTAACTCTATCTTTCTTCTCACTAACTTCAGCTTCACTAGCTCCTCCAATCTGCAAAAAGTAAATTTCCGCTATTTTCAACTTTTACTCTATGCTCAACGATGTTAAAAGGTTTTCAAAAAGGTTTCCAGGAACCTATACAACAAGAGAATTCAGCAAGACCAGGAAAACCCAGTCTGCATTTTTGCATTATAAGTTGATGGAATATCAAATGTAGGCAGCGGGCTATATAAAACCGCAGCAGACCTTCAACACAGCAACACCACCAGAAAGCTTTGCCAATCTTTCTTGCAACTTCTCCTTGTCATAATCAGAAGTGCTGTTCTCAATCGCAGACCTAATCTGTTATAACAAAAAATGCACAGCAAATGACTTCAGACTCATTAATCAAAGTTTGAATTCCAAAAGATCAGTGTCAGTTACTTTTGTTATTTCCATATCAGCATAAGTTCAACGACGAATGAGAATATAATTCAACTGGAAATGACACATACCTGTTCACATCTTTCTTCAATGGACTTCTTATCACCAGCACCGTCCAGAATGACAGTGTCATCCTTCGATATTGTAACCTACATGACATAAATTACACGTTAAAGACATACGTATTAAAAATGCAAGGCAAAAGCATTACACTATTCCATCGTGCAATCTTGAAAAGGAAACAAAAATATATTCAAGTGTGAAAACTTGACAAGATGACTAATTAATGGAAATTATGATGTACACAATAACAGGAAAAATATTAAAAAGCTGAAGTGCACATGACATCTCACCAATGGCATTTGAACTTACCTTTTTGCAAGTGCCGAGCATATCCAGATTCACTTTCTCAAGGTCCATGCCGAGCTCTTCAGTTATCAGCTACAATACACAAAAACACGTACCCTGTAGGGTCATGCCACATACAATAACATTGACACTAAATTTACATATTTGGGAGAATTAACTTACATCACCACCAGTGAGAACAGCCAGATCCTGCATATTGGCCTTCCTGTTCTCTCCAAATCCAGGGGCCTTGATGGCACATACCTATGCAGTAAAAGATGCAGATAAGATCAGAAACTAACGACTGAAAAATTAATTGAAGAGAAAATTGAGTATCTAAAAGGCAAAAGTAATGCAAAACTCAGTAATAAATGAACCTTGATTCCAGCACGAAGCTTATTCAAAATAAGGGTTGCTAGCGCTTCACTTTCAACATCTTCAGCAACAATCAATAAGGGCCTTTGTCTCTGAACAAAGATAAGAAGAAATTGGTCAATTTGAGAACCAGTCACAAAAGAACATTCACTATTATCATTTGCATATCAATGACAAAACACTTACCTTCAATGCCAGCTCTAATACCCTCACAACAGCAGTTAGATTTGAGATTTTCTTCTCATGGACAAGAATGAGAGGATCTTCTAATTCCTGAAAAACACCCAGGGAAAATTGTGACTAAAAGAAGCAGCAACTGAACAATCAGTCATACAGGAGCAAATGCTTACACATTTTTGATTTTTCTGGTTGGTTATGAAATAAGGAGATATGTAACCCCTGTCGAGCTTCATTCCTTCAACAACTTCCAACTCATTATATAATGTCTTCCCATCCTGCAATAGTTCGTCACAAAGCATAAGACCAAACATCATCGAAATGTCATAGCAATAGAAAGCCCTGTAAGCATGGATACGAAATTGCCACAGTAGAAAATATTGAAAAATTTCATCTTAAAATTTTCTTAAATAATGAAAAATAACTTCTTAGCAAGCTCTAGGAAGAAATTTAAAGCAGGGAAACAGATAATATATAAAAACTACAACAAATAATATATAAAAACTAACTTACTTGTATGGTGATTACTCCTTCTTTGCCGACCTTCTCCATGGCCTTTGCAATTAACTCACCAATTTCTCTCTCTCCATTTGCTGATATGGTCCCCACCTGTCAAATTAATAGTAGAATGTCAGATGAATCTCAAAGCATTGATAGCACAAAAGTAATCAGCTTGCATTAAGATTTGAAAGAACAAGCCAACAAGCACACCTGTGCTATCTCCTCAGATGTGCTGATCATTCTGGCTCTGCTTTTCAAGTTAGTTACCACAGCATCAACTGCCATTGTGATACCACGTCTAAGATCCATTGCGTTCATACCCGCAGCAACTGACTTGCAGCCTTCTGTAAATATTGCTCGGGTAAGAACTGTTGCACAGGTAGTTCCTGCAGTCACATTAAAAAGTTCACACTGCTTAAAAAAACACGGTATTGCATGGAGATAATGACACTCTAACTAAGTAAGCCACAGGAAAAGCCTTAAAAGAAAACTAGTTCTTGTTATTGAAAGCTTACCATCACCAGCAGCATCATTGGTGGCATTAGCAACTTGCTTCACAAGGCTAGCACCAATGTTCTTGACTTTATCTTTGAATTCAATGCTCTTTGCAACAGTAACACCATCTTTCGTCACCTTGGGAGCACCCCAGCTTTGTTCAATGACCACATTACGCCCCTTTGGGTCAGAAAAACAAAAGATAAACCATCATTAGTCTGCCTACTCGCTCAAATTCCAAAACAGAAGAAGAAACATATACAAACAGATAATGCAAGAAGCAAAGATGTTATTGATTTTTCTTTTTGTCTCTATATGGACGTTTACTTTCTTCTTTTGTCCTAGATAAATACATAGTTAGGAACAAAAGAGTTAAGTCCCATAACAGCCTCTTCTAGAAAAAGACTAGTGGTTGCAGATAGAGAACCTTAGGTCCCATGGTGACTTTGACCGCATCGGCGAGCTCTTCAACACCCTTCAGCATCAAAGCTCGAGCTTCAACCCCAAATCTAATGTCTTTGGCAGCATAGTTTCTGGACCAACTCAATCTATTTCCAATCTAATAACATAAAATTTCATATATACATCAATACGACCATCACAGTGCAGAACACTTAAAAATAAATAAACACACACACACACACAAAACCAAAGACAAACCAATAGTGCAAATTTGGGAACGCCTCTAACTAAAGAGAAAAGCCACTTCAAACAAAAAGAAAACCTTTTTACGGAAAAAAAATTGAAATTTGATAAGTACTTTTCTAACAAGTGCTATTTCAAAAAGCACTTCAGGTACTTAGATTGGAAACCCAAAGGCTTTTTACAAAAGCAGTCCCCCACGAAGCCTGTTTAAACAGTTCAAAAAATCAAAAATTTTACCTGCTGGGTACTGTTCCTAGCGATCCTGCGAGCCGAAAAAGAAATAAAAATCAGAACTTTCAAACCAAATCAAATGTCGTTACGGATTCTAACAAGAACCCACTAAAGAGAATGGGCTGAATGCCATAAATCTTGTAATAACAGTGACGTCGTTGTTGTTGTTGTATGTTACCTTGCTTTGGAAGCGAGGCTTGAAGCGAACCGATACATAGTGGCAGTTTCGTAAAATTGCAGACAAGAGGAAGTGAAGAGGAAGAGTCTAGCGGCAGAGAGAGAATGAGAGGCGACACAGGGCAAGCGAAGAGAGGATGATAGTGATTTGCTTTTAAAGAGAAGAGAAGACTCTAGAACCCAATATCCAACAGCAGCTTCTAGTTTTAGTTTCTCGCTAGGGTTTAGGGTTTTGTGCTTTTTTAATTTCTATTTTTTTTTTCAAAATCTCTTATTTATTTTTCAAATCAAACGGACGTGGTTGAAGGGTTTTACGTTTCTGTAATGAGCTTGCCGGATCCAATTAACACCCGGATAAAATCAACCCGACCCCACCAGCTTCAAGTGCGTTCATTTGCAATTTCTTTTGTTTTACAGAATAAAAATAAAAATAAATATCTTCGGAAAACAAAATCTAAAAAAATATCTAAGATTTCTAATGGATTTTGAGATCTAAAGAAAAAAAATTTATGTTAATTCAAAACAAATCAATTTTTTATATGTTAATTTCTTTTTTTAATCTATCATAGCTGTAAATTGATAACATTGTAATTATTTGAAAAGTTGATGAACTTGGCAATATATTTAGTTGGTTTCTAATGGATATAATTATTTTGCACTCTAAAAATTACTTTATACACTCACCTCTCAATTTTTTTTTAAAAAAACTGTTTTAATGTTATATACTCATTAAAATAATAAAAAGTAAAATTTTTTAAAAATTTAGACATATACTTGCAACACAAATCAAGCCAAAATTTACACATACTTTACTCGGGTACTAAGTTTTTTAAGATGTCTTTTAACTCCTATCAAATTCTAAGTTCATCATTTTAATTTTTCTATTCTGTGTAATAGATTCATCTATTTTAATAAAACCGCGGAGAATTTTCCCAAAAATAAAAAAGGAAAAAGAAAAGGATAGAGGCATGGAAAAGCATTTTGTTGTGGGGGCTTAATATTATATCAATGCATATGTATACTAGTTGACGAATAATCAAATATTGCACAGCGATTTAAATGTTTATGCATTAACTTTTCTTCCCAATTGCGAATGAATTGATTTTTAAAAAAATGGATGGATTAATTAGTGTATTAATAATTGGATGAGTATTTAGAGTGCTAAATTATATTACATGATAATAAATTATTCTTAATAATACACATCAAAAGTATTTTTATAATAAATAAATTTATTGAAATAAGAGTGTTCAAAAGAATTTTTATTGTGTAAATAACTCCACTCTTATTTTTCGAATTGAATTGAACAAGATATAATTATTTTTTAGCTAAGAATAAAATTAAAATAGAACAATTAGACATAACATACAATCCTTTTTATTATATAACTCAACTTAGTAAATCCGCTTTTTTTTTCTCGGAAAGTTTAAGTTGAGCTTGACTTCTTGTCACGAGGTGTGAGGAGATTGTTTATGAACATAATTGAATTTTCTTACTTTGTTGTTAACTAAAATTAATTTTTTTAAAAATAAAGCACTTAGTTTAATTCTGAAATCACACAATCTATCATCCATGAGCTAACTTGACATGCACCGATGCACGTAATAGATAAACCAAATGCAACCCCTCCTCTGCCTTAGCCCTCGTTTTGGGATTAAAAAGTTAAATTAAAATTTTCAAATGGTTTACTTAATTCTGCTAGCAACTTTTCTTTTTTGAAAAGAAATATCAATTCATTAACATAAATAAGGTTATAAAGAATTAGACACTTTCATAGATAGCTCTTCTCTTTTAACACTAAAAAACAAACAACTAATTGGACATAGCCAAACTGCTGCCCGTTAACCATCGAGGCATCCACACATAATAAGGCATTATGCTGAACGCCATCATCAAACAATGGTGACGCTAGGGTTATTTTTGGTGCTAAGGTGATTGACATGTGTTGAATATGCGTACTTTAGGTAAAATAGAGTATGATAATTTTTTATGCAGAAAATTATGACTGTTAAATAGAGGATAATACTTTACTCATGATGGAATAATTCTCATGTGAGTGTAATTTTGGTAGAGTAAAAAAGGTGAAAAGTGCGTGGTTGTGTAGATATACAGTAAATCATCTTTTGTTGCCTAATTGAAAAACTCACCAATATAGAGATTGTTAAAAAATATATGTCTTATTTTTTAATAAAGATTTTCTAAGATGTTTTCTTCTATAATAGAATTTTTATTTAAAAAATAAGTAATTTTTCGTTTCGAGTTGACTTATTCAAGGAGGAGTATAACTAATATTAAAATAAAATGAATATTTCTCTTATACGAAATAATCACAATCACTATACATAAGGAGATTGAGTTCAATTATTTACGTAACACAACAATCAGTTCTTTATAAGTAGACAGTTTTTACTGTGAGAGAAACGGTAGATCTATTCAAGAATTAGATGTGTTACTGGAGTTTTGAGTGTGAAGAAAAATACTAGAGTGCTTATAATATTTTTTTACACAATAGATTTTTCTCTCATCATCTTTTGGTGACCCTAGCTTTTTCCGATATAGGGGTTTTTTTGTGTAAATTTGTGTATTGTGTAATTGATTTTATTATCTCTTCATTTTCTATTTATTATTTGTTTGATATTTTTACTTGAAAGGCCTTAGGTGGGATTAAAATTTTATAATAGCTAGAAAATAGAGTTCAATAGAGATTAAATTTTTGGAAAATTATCAATTGTATACCCTTGGTTTACTCCGTTATCAAATTTACTACAATACTTTCAGGATATATCAGTCGTCCACCCCTAAATTGTCAAAATATATCTGTTGTGGTCACTGCCGCTGCCGCCGCCTTCAAGGTTGTTGACTCTGTTGTGGGCACTGGTCGCCGAACTCTCTGAGCCCTTCACTGCGTATTGCAGCTTGCAGGTACTTTGATTTCATTTCATTTCGTAATTTTAACTGGAGTGCATTATATTCATAGATTAAAATCACCCTGCAAGGCTGCAACATTATTTTTGTTTTTGTTTTTATACACACTCATTTTTTCCGATAACTGTTTTTGTAACGTAATTATGCATGTAAATATATGCTGTCAATTTTTTATGTTTAGTTTTTCTTCGTAGATAATTGAGTGTGCAATTGTGTTCTGTGCATTCAATAAAAATGGTGAAAAAAATATGTATTTGTTGTTGCAGAGAGGAGATTCCCCAGCTTTTAATTGCAGAGCCGATACTTCCATATGTTACTGTACCGTTAAGCAGAACCGTTGCTGAACCGATCCAAAACCATCAGTTCCAGGTCGGTTTTTTATTTTATTTCAGTGATATTGAACCAAACCGAAAATTTTGGTTTTCTCCAATACTGAACTGTACCACAGTGCACCCCTAGCCAAGGTCCAAACCTCACTGAAAATGCTACCAAAACATAATATTTTGAAGCTGTTGTCACAATCCCATTTACAAAAGCATGCCAGAATCAATTATTTATGTTACTTATCATGCAATCCTCTTTGCACCACCGCTGAGTCACCCAGCAGCACCGAGTCACCCTCGCTACCGAGTTGGATAAAATTCTTTGACAGCCAAAGCCCAGATGAGGATTTTGTCATCCCTTCACTTGCCAGTTGGGTTGAGAGTCACAGACTGAACGAAAAAAGTAGAATTTCTAGCCGTGTACTGAGTGAAAAACATGAAACTGATGTTGATAAAATTAGCAAAATACTCAGTAAGCGATACGAATCACCTGATAAAGTTGTTGAAGCTTTAAAGGGGTGTGGCGTGAGTGTATCAAACAGCTTGGTTGAGCAAATATTGAGGAGGTTTAGCAATGATTTGACTCCAGCTTTTGGGTTCTTCACTTGGTCAAAAACACAAACAGGTTATATGCACACGCCAGAAATGTATAACACAATGGTTGATGTATTAGGAAAATCAAAGAAGTTTTGTCTTATGTGGGAATTAGTTAAAGAAATGGATGAGTTAAATAATTATGTTTCATTGGCCACAATGAGTACGATTATGAGGAGGCTGGTAAGAGGTGGTAGGTATGATGATGCAGTTGAGGTTTTTAGAGGAATGAAAAAATATGGTGTCGAAAAGGATACAAGGGCCCTGAGCGTATTAATGGATACATTGGTAAAAGGGAACAGTGTTGAACATGCTTATAAAGTGTTTCTTGAGTTCAAGGATTGCATACCTTTGAGTTCTAAAATTTTTAATATTTTGATTCATGGATGGTGCAAAATTAGGAAGGTAGATGATGCTCAGAAAGCTATGAAAGAGATGTTTCAACAAGGATTTAGCCCGGATGTAGTTTCTTATACTTGTTTCATTGAGCATTATTGTCGCGAAAAGGATTTTCGCAAAGTTGATGATACTTTGAAAGAGATGCAAGAAAAAGGGTGCAAGCCAAGTGTTATTACCTATACCATTGTTATGCATGCATTAGGGAAAGCAAAGCAGATAAATGAAGCATTGAAGGTTTATGAGAAAATGAAGAGTGATGATTGCTTACCTGATAATTCTTTTTATAGTTCATTGATCTTCATTTTGAGTAAAGCAGGAAGGGCTAAGGATGCTAATGAGATATTTGAGGATATGAAAAAGCAGGGAGTAGTGCCGAATGTCTTGACTTTTAATACCATGATTTCTTCTGCTTGCGCACGTTCAGAGGAGGAGAATGCATTAAAATTGCTTCAAAAGATGGAGGAGGATTTGTGCAAGCCTGATTGTGAGACTTATGCACCGTTATTGAAGATGTGCTGTCGTAAGAAGAGGATGAAGGTGCTTAACTTCTTGTTAACTCACATGTTTAAGAATGATGTGAGTATGGATGCTGGTACTTATGCGAGTTTGGTGCGTGGGCTAATTGAGAGCGGGAAACTTGAACTGGCTTGCTCATTTTTTGAAGAAATGGTATCAAAGGGAATAGTTCCTCATCATAGCACATACAAGATGTTGGAGGAGAAACTTGAGAAGAAAAGCTTGGGGAATGCAAAGGAACGAATTGACAAGTTGTTGGCACATGCAAAAGAGCAAAAGACATTTTAACGTTTATTTTTAGAATTCTTGTTGAGGTATTACAGTTCAATTTGATTCTGATTGCTATTCATTTCTTTAAGTTCTTCAGAGTTGTTGGGTACAATGTCATTTCTCAATGAATTTCTGTTTTATTTAATGATAGAAACTCTAATTTAAGCTGCTTCTGTTTGACACAATGATTATTCAATTTTAAGATGAAATTCTTCTAAATTTATGCCTTTTTTGTATTGTTTTATGCGTAGTTTCAGTAATCAAATAATTTGCACAAAGAAAAAAGGTATCTTTATGATAATTAAAAAGGCTAGTGCATCTTAAAAAGATTTTAATTTGATCAGCCATTTGTATTGGAGTATATATTGCTCAGTGTACAATAGTAGAAGTAAAGAACATTAGCCCTAATGATTCACCTTTGAATCAGTTGTTCAAGGTTTTGAGACTTTTTGCTAGCTAGCAAAGACATTGAGACCTCATTATGTATAAATTTTCCATTTAACTCTTGGCTTTAATGCGCTTTTGTTTTTTTTTTTTTTTTTTTGGTGGCAGGTCTGGAATTGCTGCCAATATTCTTCAGAAAAAGTATGCATTGCTGAGAGATATTGATAAAAGTTTACAAGGTTTGCTATCTAATAACAATGTATTTTAGTGCATTAAGAAGCGTGAACGTATTTGTTACTGTTGTTCTTGTGATCGATATGATCGGACTACAGGCTTTCCAACAAGCTTTACAATCTTGTCTTTTTCAATTCCTACCCTCTGGAAGTAGAAGGAATGCAGCAAAATTAGGGTATTGGAAGTTAGAGGTCTTTTTAGTTTATTATCTTATTACTCTTAGATCTGGCGTCAACTTTCTTATTGTTTTAGTTAGTGCTATTATAGGTACCCTATTATGAATGAGAGCTAGAAGAAATTGACAGTGGCTAAGTACACTAAAGATAATCTCCATAAAAATATCACCAGATGAATCACCAGCGATTGATATCCTTCTGTATAACATGCTTTGGTCTCAACGCCCTTATAAGCTTGTGATGAGTTGCACGGATTCTAGGTCAGGCATGCTTGATTAGTAAGATTGGAACAGTCAAAAAGTAGTAACACCCACCTTGCCCTACCATGCCTTCTAGAGTCCGCCATTCTTGTAGTAAGAAGTATATCTGAAAGGTTTCCAGTGTTTATGCTTATGTTTATATGCATAATTTTTTCTCCTTTGGTCTGGATTCTCAAATGTGGCGATGTTTTGTATGTACACTGGCAGAAATCCAAAGATAAAATGAACAAAGATGTGGACAAGAAATAGAGGATCTTAAGCGGGTAATTAGGGCTAGGAATATTACACCAAATACTTCACTTATCAGAATCTCAGATGATGCACGTGGTGAGCAAAAGCATAGCATCAGGACTGCAGATGAACAGGTCAACTTGGCTGTTCAGGCCTATGATTTGGTATGTCAGATGTGGATTCTTTGCATTGACATTTGATTGGTGCACATTACATATTACTCTTGACTGTTTGGAGATTACTCTCTGAGTAGTCTCTTTGCACAGCAGCTGATAAGATTTTTGAATGATCAAAGAATAATTGCATTTTATTCACATCACTCACTGGGTGAATATTACACTTATCAAAAACTTTGTTCATCTATTTTTCTGATGAGGTTGTGGTGCATGGAAATTCAAGAACAGTTTTGTTTAATTGCCAAACAATACTATTTGTTAATATGCCACTATTTTTTGGTATGAGACAATGTACTACTTCATCATAGATGTAGCATGTTATTATCAGCCATTGTTTCTGTCTTATGTATGTTATGTGATTACTCCATAAACATACAAGCTCAAACATATGAATTTGGTGGTCTTTATCTGGCAATCTTTGGTTGGTCGGTGCTAATTGTGTATCCACTTCACCTTTCAGCTAGACACACAAATACAACAACTAGATCAATACCTGAAGAATTTTGATGAAGAGCTTCAACGTGGTACTTTCCATTTCCACATTCTTTACCCGGTGCCTCAGTTTTAGCTGTGCCTCTCTCTTTTTTTTTTTTTTTTTTTCAAAGATGAAATGGTATCTCTATTTGGATAGTGTGTTTGCTAAGTGTTTCATGTTCACATGGTTTTTGGCAGGAAGGGATGGTGTTGCTACAACTGCTTCAAGTCTTGATGGTAGCACAAAATCTGGAAGGGGTGGTGAGGGTGGTGTAGGAGGGCGTAAAAAGTATCTTCCTATCCTAAATATGCTTATTATATTTTCCATGTGAAGTATTTAAATTACCCATAGCCTAATAATCTTCATTTTTTCCTGTCTTCTGTAGGAAGCTCTTCATTTTCATCAAATGTTGATTGCATTAACTTTATTTTGTTCTGTCTGAAATTGATGTTCAACACCTTTGATGTTGGCTTCGTATCTAAGAGATGCTGATGAGAATGGATCTCCTATTGGAGATTTCTGTACATGACTGAGTTTTGTTTAGAGTTTGAGCATAGAGCGGATGTCCTCTGATGGTAACAACACAGATAGATTGAGGGCATTAAGAGAGCAGAAGAACCCTACGGAAGAGCATTTGAGAAGGTGGACTTGTAAGAATATGAATATGATCCTCTTGGATAGGACTCAGTTTCTTCTGCAGATGTTGTCAAGAGTTGAGATTTGAAGATACCTTCTCCCCTAGTAGAAGATCCAGTTCGAAATTATTGAGGACACAGTGCGTTTCTTCCAACTGTAAGAGTGAAAATGGAATGTACAATATAGAGCAAGCAAAAGGTACATAGAGCATGTAAGAGGGTTGAGGGGAAAAACTATCAGTATAATATTTACTTTGTTAGTACTCTGTGTCAATCAATTTCTATCCTTCATGGAAGTTAAGGATAGCTATTAGCAGCTCTTGTGAAGACAATAGTCAATTTTGACGAAACAGAATAGTTTGACAGCAAGATAAAAAATAGATAGTATATTTGAATTTCAATAGTTGTATATGTTATTTTTATTAGCTTGTTACTCATTTTTCAAGCATATCCATCTGATATTTGTCTGAAGCAAATAGAATGATATGTTTGTATGTAAATGAGAGGAGAGAGAAAAATGAATAGAAACAAATGTTTCTTTTCTAGATAACCCATATTTTTATTTCAAATACGAGCATTTTCGAGATGAAGAAGACCACATGTATTTCCAAGCTGATCTTTGACATGTCTTTAAGAAGAAGACATTTTCGTGCGATATCCCCAACTTATGTAATTGAATAATTTCTTTCAAGTGGTATCCCTCTGACGGGCGTCTGTTTTTTTGACTCTGCAAGATTGAATGGTTGCACTTTGGCTGTGTTGGTTTGAAAGAACAACCTAAGGCTTTTCTTGCTATGCAGAATTAGATTGAACCAACTATTAGGATTGGATAGGATTAAATTTAATTTAGTTGGACTATACAATTGTGTCTTATGTTTAGTACAATATTGGATTTGGTTATATCAAATTATATTTGAATAAAATTACATAGCATTTAAGTTGACATTTAAATATAAATATGAATTATTTATGAATATTTAATAATAAAACAATTATTAATATTAATTTAAAAGATAATAATTAAAATTAAATGTATAAAAATTAGTTATTAGGTAATCATAATTATAATAAACAAATATAAATTAGATTAGATTAAATTAGATTAAATTAAATATTCAAGTAATAATTAATTAAATAGATAATTATTTTTAAAGTTAATGCTAACTAAACCCATATTTCAATTGGGATTGCTAATCTCATAATCTTAGTACTATGTTCAAATTTAATGCCATAATCTAATTTAAAATGGAACTTGCCAAACATATGATAAATAATGAATCCCAAAATCAATCCAATTTTACACTTAATCCTAACTCTCAAACATAATCTAAACGGAAATGGTATTTTCTAGACTCTAGATTGTGCAGCTTTTAAAAGCCATCGCAAAGGCAGATGATGCCTAACCATGCTGTATGCATTTGTACATCCTAGCTGCAAAAATAGAAGGGAAAATTTCGGTCTATCCCCTTCGTGAAGTGACAATTTTCAATTGCGCCTCTTATTATTGAAAATATCAAGTTATCTTTCAAAATTCGTTATTTCTCTGTTAATTTTAAAAAACTATAAGGATAAAATAATACTTGTACATTTTCATAATAGTCAATTAATTAAAAAAAAAGGTCAAACCTAGGTAGACTAACTTTCATGGGGTCCAAATCTTTCTATATTTTTCAAATCACACAAATATTTCAAATATTTATATTATGCTCCCTAATGCTTTAAAATATTTTTATTTTGTGCTTATATGAATAATTTTTGTTAACGGATTAAATTTTACCTTTTCATATTTAAAATTTTATTTTAAAAAATAAATATAGAAATTAATTAAAAGCTACAAATAGAAAAAGAATAATATTTTATCTTTTTCCATATTTTTTATTATTATCATTATTATGCTTTTTTCATTTGGTAAAGGCACTTAAAGAAAATATAGATATAAAATAAAAAGGAAAATCAAAGAACAAAAAAAAATGCTAGTGGAGTTTCACCAAACAAATGAAAGGAGTAAAGATAAGAAAAATGAAAGTAAAAAAAAAAATGCTACTAGAGTCAAATAGAGCTGGCAAGTTAACCCGGATAATCCGGTACATGTTTAACTCGTACTAAATTAAAATAAATCTGATATCCGAATGTAATTTTGTTGACTCAGATATAACGGGGTTTGGTTTTGGGTTTGAAAGAACTCATAGATCTGGAATCCGGTCCTGAATATCTTATTTTAAAATTAGTGTTTTTAATTATTTTTAATATAAATACAAAGATCGAAAAAGAAAATTCTAAGTGCCCTAGTTTCACAGATCACAACTACAACCTCCAAACATTTCCTTTCTCTTCAACTCTTCTATTCATCAAATCAAATCACCGTGCTTTGCCAATCACAACCTTCACAGCTCTATTCATCATCATCATCATCATCAACCGCCATTTGTCTGGTTGTGATACAGTCGAAAAAACGACCTTTGTCATCATTGGCAGCATCGATTGAAAACAAAACTAAAACAGTGAGATATTCGGTTGAAAAAACGGCATCGATTGAAAACATCCTCTTCATCATCATTAGGGCATGAGTTTTGCTTTGCCTTTTTCAGCTTTTTTAGCCTCTTGTTTCCTCTGATATGGCAGCAAAGTGAGATCTACAAATGCATGACAATATCCACAATTTCTCCCTCGTTTGTTTCCTCTACTTTTAATATTTTTCTTGCAAAGGAATATTATTCTTATTGATGATTATTGTATTGTAGATGTTTTATTACTTAGAAATATTGAAATTTAATAAGTTTCTGTTTTTGATTTTATTAGAATATGGATTTATTTTTATTTTTCTTTCTTTTTTTTTTTACTTGATTCACTAATCTGAGTTCAAAATTCAAAATCCAAAAACTCAAGTTTTTTCCGAGTTAAACTTGAATCGGACCCAAATGGAAAAGTTCAAATTTAAATCCGGATCCGATATAAGAAAATCATATCCAAATCCCAAATCATGAAGGCTGAACCCGAACTTGGATCTTACCATCCTTAGAGTCATGTACATGAAATAAAAGGAAAAAATGAAGAAAAAGCCGAAGGAGGAGTAAGGATAATTTTAAAAAAAAAACAAATGAAAGGAAAACATGGAGTAAGAATTAGGCTTGGCAAATTTCGGGTCCTGTCCGAATTTTGGTGTTGTTCGGAATCGGATCGGATGAGAGAAATACAAGATTAGATCTGGTTTAAAATTTAATTTTTTTGGGTGCGGTCCGGGCTTGAGCTTGGCATCTTCCGGGTCTGAGTTTTGATCTAGGCTTTTTAATCCTACATGTGATAACTTCAATTTTTTTTTTTAATTTTTTCTTTCATTTCTCTAACAATACAAATTTAAAAAAAGAAAATAATCAAATAAACTCATTCAATCTCAAACTTTAAAAAAGAAAATAGTCAAATACAAATATATAACACACTAACAATGTAAATTTTGCACAAATGATAAATTAAAATTATTTCAATCTACTTTCTAATACCTAAATTCATCTAATTTCTAACTTAAACTCATTCAATCTATATATAAAATAAATAAATTAAATTCAACAACACAATAATCACACAAACAATTTAAATAACATCCAACATATCATAAATTCATAATTATATATTTATATATAATATATTTATATTTTCTTTTTTAAAAAAATTATTAAAAAACCGGGTCCGGTCCGGGTTTTGGATTTTTTGTGTTAAACCCTGATCTGGGCCCGGAAATGTCCGGGTTTGAGAATTTCAAATCTGGATCTAGTTTTTATGTGCAAAACCCGGATCAAATTGGCCGGGTTCAGTTCGGGTCCGGTCTGGACGGGCTTTTTTGACACCCATAGTAAGGATGAGAGAAAAATGAAAGCAAAAGATGGCCTTTAATTTTGAAATTTGATTTTGATGGCATTATTGTAATTTATATATAATAGCATGTCTTGTATTTTGTTTAACTAACATGTCTAATTTAAAAAAACTATCAATTTATTTCGGTCCATTAAGTCATTTCAACACTTTATTTTTAATTTATTTTTCAATGACTAGTCATGCATCAACAACTTTTTTCATTTTCCAATAACTAATCACACATCAGAGTTTTTTTTTTGCTAAGGTAGGGGTATTTTTATATTTTTATGAGTCAACTATGGTTAATGGTTAAAGATAATGAATTTTGAGGGTAATTTGATATTTTCAATAATAAATTGGATAATTTGAAGATTGTCCCTTTACAAGAGGGTAGACTGAAAATTTCCCAACATAAATTGGGTTACAGGAACCATGTTTGTTTTATTATCTATTTCATGATTTAGGATTCATCTCTTTTGTTGCTCAGCCATTAGCATGGTTCATTTTACCGTGTTGTAACCATTTCAAGATTTAGGATTCATCTCCTTTTGTTGCTAAGCTATTTATTGTGTAACTCAATTTTCTATAACGAGGCCTCCTAGATAGTGGCGGATTTAGAAAAATAATTTATCGGGGGGCTAAATTAAATGACAATAAAATATAAAAACTGAAACTTGAATATATAAAATTTTTTATAACACATTTACAATTGTTCTCTATGCGATTTCATATTCTGAAAACGTTGTGCAATAGATTCATTATTAACACTATTAAATACATCTTTTTTTTCATAAGCAATCAAATTATTATTTATCCATTCATCTCTCATCTGATTGCAAAGTTCATTCTTCACAAATTTCATTGCTGAAAATATTCTCTCTTATGTGGTTGCAAAAACTGAAAAAACGGGGCTATTTGATAATCTGACAGGAATTATTTAAAAATTTATTAATTTTTCTTTTAAACAAAAAAGAGTTTTTTTTTCAGTGGGTGCTTGAGCCCCCACTAGTCCTACACTACATCCCCCTCTGCTCCTAGGCACTCTATCGCATCCTAATTTAATTTTTGAATTTATTTTAGTGAATTATAATAGATTAGACATTTTTTTATATTGAACCTAAATTAATAAAATAACTAATCCAACAGGGACAGATTTAAATTTCAACCAAAAACCATAACATATTTTCTAGAATTTTTGGGACATGCAGGGACAATGGCCTTTAGAAGCGTCTTAGTGGCTCCGCCATTGTCAACAAGCCATGTTTGACAAATTTTGATCTACACAATATAAAATATCACGGTGTACATTATGCACAAGTTGGTTCATAATCATTAATATCTTTTTTTTTCATAATTATAACTTTTTTTACACAACTATGACTTTAATTCACAATACCTCAAACAGGAGCAAAATCTACACATGCTTGAGTTAGTCATGTTATTGCAAGAATAAACAATAATTTTGAGGTTGCCAATACCCCCTACGGGCGGGCTTAGGACTTCATATAACCTTGGGCTAAATGAAAATTTTATATTTTAAAGTGAGTAGAAACATTCATAAGTAGAAAGAAGTATATTAAATAAAAGAGATACAACAAACCCTATAAATACGTACTCTAAACAAAAATATATATAAAAATAGTAGAAAAAAGATAATTTAAATATAAAAACACTATTTTTCAATTATGAAATCTGATATTACAACTTATAATAACATGTAATTATATAAGAATTAATGAATGAATTAAGTATTTCAAGATAGAACAAATCAATGCATGCAATTATAATCAATTAAAAATTGCAAGTAGAACTTTTCTGTTTGAAAATTACTTAATTATCACGTTTAAATAAATTAAATAATTAAAATCTATTCATCTTTTCAAATTATAAAAATATTATTAGTCAAAATTTTCAATAATAAACTAAACTCAACCCAACAAAAAGGTATTTAGTGACATTATTTCTTTGTCAGTCACTCTGACTATTTTTTAAAAACCAGATGTTGATGATTCTTCAATCAAAATCTAGTCAAAATACTCAAATTTTATTTCTAATTAGTCCTCTTGGTTAATGTAACTATTAAATAAAATCTCAAAATTCAAAGCAAATTTTATGGAAATGGTAATAATTATTGCTATATATATATTTTTTAGTACTTTTAATACTAGTGATGATGTTATATTACATTGACATATTTTTAATTAAAATTTTAAAAATAAAACATTTTAGACCCCTAATATTTTCAATCTATTCAATAAATATATAATTTGATCATTTTATAAAATAAGTCATTAATTTCAATTAAAAAAAATAATTGAATTAGGGATATATTTGAAAAATAAAATAAAAACTCTACAATTATATGAAATTAATGAAAATGTAAGGGTAACTGAATTTGGGATATATAGGAAAATAAAATAAAAGGTCTATCATTATATAAAAATTATCAAAACATAAGGGGATTCAATGATTTTTTTGAACTAAACTGGGCTACAACATGGTCTAGCCCAACTGTAGGTCTGCCATTGATAGCCCTTCATAACCCAACTACAAACCGGGCCAAATTTAGCCCTACTCAAGTAAGCATGATGTCATAGAATGCGTTTTTTGCACAGCAATCTGTCCGACACTTAAACAATTTTTAATATAAAAGTTGCTAAGTAAGTTTATTGGACTTATCAAGCTAGCCAAACAAGATGATTGTGGAAAGTTTAGAGAGAAGAAAGAACAATATGGTTAAACATAATTTTATTACTTCGTAAAAGAGAATATCAGAAAGCTTACAGGAATACTTGGGTTGCTTGGTGTTGTGTGTGGCGAGGTGTTTAGTGTTGAGTAAAATGGTTCGTGCCTACCCCTATTTATAGAGGGGCTTGCCTAGATTTAGATTGTTCTACGCAAGTGATGCAAGTTGCCTAAATATCTCCTAGGTTCTAGAGAGGTTAGATATATATATATATATATATATATATATATATATATATATAAGTGTGTAATTGTCTAGACAGACAATACAAGTTGTAGAGATGTGTAGAGAATTCTAAAAACCGGGTTGGGCTTGCTCACTTTAGCTTGTCATATTGGCTTGTTCGTGTGCTAAGAGCATCACGGCTCACTAATTATATGATGCGACCCATTAAGCAGATCCTGCCTTTGGGCGGACATTTACTGAGCAAGCCAATGTGCGCCAATTAAACCTCCGGTAGTGGCAAATTTGAGCGGCCTATGACAACGAGCACTTAATAAAAAGATGTGAATGGCATGTTTGGCAGCTTGGTTTAGTCGGGTCTGTGCTGTCTATTTTGTGCCGGCCAATTTAAGATATGTCTATGTCAAATATGAACCTCTTCATTTTGACCAGATTTGCTTGGTTCATCAAATCCGCTTACCCCTTTTAGGTTTAAACAGGTCATGTCATTTTCATTGTTTATTTTATTTAATCAAATAATAGTTAAGAAATTCATTTAACTAATATTTAATCATTATTTCTAATAAGTCCGTCACCCCTCGCGCCTTCGTCCAGCCACCAATAGTCGTGTTCACTGTCACCGACCATGGGCTACCGTCCCATCATTCTTTTTCGATATTAGTTGGTATAATATTTTCAAAATCCTCATCACGAGCTCTGCACAATAGAATCAATATGTTTGATAAGAAAGCTTCTATTCGTCATAGATCTGTAGTCAAAATTTTAAAATCTAAAAATTTAATAAAACATATGTGGTAGACAGAAGCTCCAGTGCTGGAGATATTGGTACCATTATGTAGAGCCAGAGACGAGGATTCCAATGATACTAAACCTGACTTAAATGAAAAATATTTATAACCTTTTTTTTTTATGGTTGGTGTAGGCCAATAGTGGTTGCCGGTAATATTTCATTTTTTAATAAATATTTATGACCAGTGTTATTTATAATATAAAAATATTATTTTTTTATATTATAAATATATATTATAGTTCATCTTACACCGAATAATATAATACTACTATATTAAATTATTACATAATAATATAATACAATAAAATACAATTCAGTACAGTCTAATTTAATACGTCAAGCCAAACACATGGCAAGTGTCTAACTCTGAACTCTGAAGTGCCATCAACGTTAGACGCTCTAAAGTTCAATAAAAATATATTATGAGACATATGCAAATACCCTTTATAACCCTATTAACAATAATTACAAAACTAAATAAATCTTAGAAATAAAATTTTTTAGGTTTCAGACAATTTTTGTTTGGATTGTTGTAATATCTACAAATATATTACGTTCGAATATCTGTTAGGTGCACTCCAAATGTCTACAAAAAAATAGTTTAGAAATCTACTAATTATTAGACTAGATATAGATAAATCACCTATGAGAGTGAGTCCAATGATTCACCAAATTAAAAGTGTATTTTTAGAAATTAAAAATGTATTGTGGGTTTTAATAAGTTTTTAATTTGTAATCAAATTAACCTCATAATTATTAATACTCTAAAATTTGATGATTTTATCAGTGGATAGTTCGACAGACGAGAGGTATAATTTTTTACCATATTAATAATTAAGCTAAAAAATCCATAATCTTATCAATTTTCTTTTCCTTTCTTTGTTTATAAATCATTGCAAAAAATGACTCACCAAAGCATGTAATATTAAAAATAATAAAATAATAAATTGGGGTTTTGAAGAGTTTTGTTTAAGAAAATTATAAAAGAAAATCCAAAGGTACTTGATAAAAACACCTGTTAGTGACGCAGCCGCAAAAGCCCGACTTCACAAAATTCAACCACGTGCCCCACTCCCATTTGGGTACTGCGACTGTCCTCCTCCTGTTTCTAGTATCTACATCTTCAAAAAATAACTCCAGAAACCTAACAAAAAGGGGCAAAAGAAGAAGAATAGGAATTGGAAGCATCTGAAAATCAGTGAAGATGACGGAGGCAATGATTAGAAAGAAGCCAGGAATGGCCAGCGTGAAGGACATGCCCGTCCTACAAGACGGGCCCCCGCCGGGCGGGTTCGCCCCCGTCCGATACGCCCGTCGGATCCCCACCAAGGGCCCCAGCGCAATGGCCCTCTTTCTTGCAGCCTTTGGTGCTTTCTCTTATGGCATGTATCAGGTTGGCAAAGGCAACAAGATCCGCAGGTATCCAAAATAAATAAATAAATAAATAATCATCCATATTATTATTTTTTACTTATTATCAGTTTCTGTTAAGATTGTTTGTATTGATAGCTTAGGGCAAATGGGGTTTTTTTGTTCTTGTAAATTAGTATTAAAAGTTTTGAAATTTTATGGCTAGGAGGGTATAACCATAGAAATTTATAAACTTATCTATTCATTTCTTTAAGTAAGTAAAAGTGGGAAATTATAATTTCTGGTTTATATCTGATTTTTTGAAATATTTTGGAGCTTGTCCATGGCTTGAGTAAATAAGAAATGTATACATGGCTTCTCATATTTGTTTAGTCTGACAAAATGGGTGCTGTGGAGAATTTAACTTTTTCGTGATGATGAATGTTAATCATCTTGAAACACAAATGACTGAGTAGTGAAGCTTTAATTGGGAATGATATTTTTATGAAAAAGCACAATCTCAGTACGCCGAAGATAACACTTGGAGGGATATATGTAGTAGATCAAGATATGTTTAGATTGTTGAATGAGAATTTTCTCACTGAATTGAGGCCTCGATTGGGCTAATGGATCATTAGTTGGATCTCTGTAGTGAATGAAATTATTGAAGTTATCAAATTTTGATGTAGGTTCATGTCGAATAACAATTATTTCTATTGGTATGAATTCTTCCGCTTGTCCATGACGAATCAGGTTTCTTCTAGAAGTAATCTTTTTCATTAAGGTAAGTGACATTGAAAAAAACGCCATAGTTTCAGGAAATTAACAAGGTTTTTCTTGGTTTTCATGATGAAGGTGACAAATGGCCTTATTCTGAGACAACGGCTTTCGGGAGCCTGAATGTTCTTCCTTGGATTTTGGATTTCATGGGTTTGGAGGATGTCTGTATGGAGAAAAAGAGAGATCTGTAGGATGTTAAAAATTTGATACTTGATCACGAATCAGAGTTTTGGATGTTAAAGAGAATGCTACAAAACATTTAATCTGCATTAAAGAATGCTAGGATTTAAAAAAAGAAAAAATTGGGAAGAAAGAAGATGGGAAAGAATCAAACTAAGCATTTTGTGTACTCATGGCACCAAGTGTTATTGTTTGGTTGGATAGATTACATGTCTAGCTGTCAATGTTTTGATGTATGCAACATGTTACAGAAGAAGATGTATAGATACCTTTTATCCTTAAATAGTAGATGAAGATGGCTAAAACTTACATTTGGGGTATGACAGTCAGTTATTTTGCTCCATGGGGTGGTTGAAGTGTCAATTTTCCCAAACTATGGGGGTTGCAATGTCATTATACTCTTTTCACTGTCATAGTCACTTCTTTCTATGGCTCCTTGACGTGCCACTGAGCCACTAAGCTTTTGATAAATCACATAGAGAGTCTAAACATATAATTATGCTGCATCTACCCAGTGTGAGAGACTTTTTGATGAAAGACTGTGTATTCTCGTTTGCTGTAGTTCAAGCAGGTATTCAGTTGTCAAAATTCATATGAATCGGTTGATTTACCGTGAGGTAGCGTGTATCAGAATTTATGGTTTTGACTTTTGAGTATGCAACTTCTTCTCTGTTAGCATCTTGCTCACAACAGTCTAGGATATTGTATCTCATCCTGTAATGATATGAAAATAAGTTTTCATTGTGTTTCTCGTTGAATTTATCACTAATTCATCTTGCAAGAAAAGTGGGTTTCAACTTTGCACATGTGTATGCTTTGAGCCAATCATCTAAGAGATTAACTGCAAAAAGTTTTTATACGGTGGACATAATTGATTTTTCTCCGAGTTTGTCAGGTAGTCTAAGCCTGCATGGTTGGAGCTTTCATGGCTTGCATAGACAAACAAAATTGTTCTTTCGCAAATCAGTGTAGGATAAATCATGGTTTGCATAGACAAAGTTGTTCTTTTACAAATCAGTTAAGGATAGCTGACGTAGCTGGCTATTCTGTGATGATACGCTCTTAATCTCTCATGTTTCATTTTTAATTAACTTTCACTGTTATACACCAAAATGTTGCTTATGTGTATATGTGGAGTATGAACCCATAGATGTTTTATATTATTTACTATTTCAAGATGATAGTTTTAGCCTTCAGGGCTCTGAAAACTTCTGCTTCATCGTATTTCTTTCTTGTATACTGGGTGACATATTAGAAGGGGAATATGGAGATTTATTTAATCATGAAATGTATTATACATATAAGCTGGGAGTTTTAAGTCTCTGTATAAGAGGCATGGAGAGCAAGTGCCCTGCATTATGTACATAAGGGATATGTGCTTTAGTATTCTATTGTTTCAAGTGATATCTTTAGATTGTCTCCTTGATTTTGTCCGTTGCAATGGAAGCAGGAGGGCAGGTCATAGTAGTTGAAAGTATGAATTTTGATGCTATTTATTTCACTGTTTTGATGGTTCGGTTATTAATATTCTTTCTAATGCAGTTTTACTGTGTGTCATGTTGAAAGTGTGATAATACAACTTGCTTTTATGCTGCAGGGCTCTTAAAGAAGAAAAGTATGCCGCACGCAGGGCAATATTGCCTATGCTCCAAGCTGAAGAAGATGAAAGGTGAACAACTAACTTTTTCTTCTTGTATATTATCCTTACCACAACACACCCCCCAAAGGGGAGGCCCCGGGCCAATAAATTAGCCGCAAAAACATGGCTTATCTTTTCTGTTTTGGTCCTTGTCTAGATTTGTCAAAGAGTGGAAGAAGTATCTCGAGTATGAAGCTGAAGTAATGAAGGATGTGCCTGGCTGGAAAGTCGGTGAAAATGTCTACAACTCCGGGAGATGGATGCCTCCAGCATCTGGTGAACTTCGTCCTGAAGTCTGGTGATGGCATGCGCTTTCAACTGTTGGCCTGATATCGATGTTCATGAAAAATTCTGGTATTTCTTGGTGTACTTTCCTTTTATGAAATAAAATTGTATTGGAAAACTACTTTACATGTATTCAAAATGCAGTAATTTTTTGTTTTGCACCCTTGGCATGATTGTCTCTCTCCCCTTTCTCATTCAACTTAAAATTTGTGACTTGGAAGGAAGAGAAATGATATGGCTAGATAGAGAACGGATGCCAAGGTCAGCTTTGGAAAATAGTAAAGATTCATTCATAGATTGATGTTTCAGTTGATTAGTTCGGTTCTTGCCCTTGAGAGCCTAATTGCTCAATCTTAACGAAGCATTCCTACTTTGATGGTGTGGCTTTTCATTCCTTACTTCAAATGATGAAGTTCACTAATTAGAATTTTTGTTCTGTAGCTGCTCATTTATTTATGTATTTGCTTGACATAATGTTGATAATTATTAGAAGGATAGGGTTATTTGTACTTCAAAAATTAATTGGAACACTCCCAATACTTCTATACTATTTTTTAAAAAATAAGTTTTTACATTGAACTTTTAAAAATTCTAAAAGAAATCTTTATTTAGCTATTTAAATTAAGGTAATAATCATCTGAAACCATTTTGAACACTGAAATTTTATAAAAACGTTTTGACAAAAATACTTATAATGTAAATTACTATAAAAGACATTTTATTTTGAGTAAATATGACAATATTATTTTAAATGCATATCAAGTGCACTCAAATCAACATTGAACGTTTTTACAATTAAATTCTAAATTTTTTCTTCCCAACACCTTGAACAAATACGTACAAAGGAACAACTTAGTATGTCTGAAGATTTTAACATCAGTAAAATGTGTGATACTTTTAATTTCCTAATTTACAACATAAAGAATAGTTAATTTTTCACTTCAATCATTTCATGTTTGTTCTATGCCCATTGCCAAGTAAGGACCCAACATTACTTCTCTGAAATCTTTATACTGAAATTCACAGAGAACAAATTTTTGGTTCTTCCCCCCCAAATTAGTTGATTCAATTTAACTTGTTGAAATTTTACTTCGATTCACAGCATAGACAGAGAACTAATAGCTTGTTCTCTGTCCCAATGGGCTATTTAGATATTGAGTTTGTAACAAAATATTACCTTTAATTATTTGGTGTTTCTTTTATGCCCATTGGGTTTTGTTGTTTTTCATTCTTTATTTGTTGGAGAAATTAATTTTGTAACCAAAAAATTAAATTTTAATAAAGTGCTTAGAGAAAATTTTTCTTAGAGAATTTTTTTAACTGTTTATAACATTTTATTGAGTGTATAGAGTAAATAAAAATATTAATTTACAAGAAGTGAGGACCTATTTGGTATTTTATAAAAGAAAGTTCAGAATAATTTTTTGAAGTGCATTCTTTATTTGTTGGCGAAATTAATTTTGTAACCAAATAATTAGGCTAAAATAAAATGCAAATATTTTATAGCCTACTTTCCTCTTATGTAAGTAGTGTTTTTATCAAAAATATATTATTAGTTATTTAATTTTCAATGAAAACTTTAATTAACTAGTGGTTTCAAGCAGTTTTCCTTGATTTGCCATTCGAGTCCAAATCTTGAGGAAGATATAGAGATGAAAAATTGACTTCGGGTTTGCCCACTCATACCCTTAAAAGAAAATCAGATTCCCTATAAAAAACAAAAAAAAGTTTAGATTCTCTATTTCATCAGTTCAGATACTCTAATTAAATAAAAAGAAATAGACAAGCATTATTTGTGGGTTCAAAAGGTGTGATCACAAATTTAACTATGTTGTTTTGTCAATGAAGTAAATTAATTACTTCATTAAGAATTACCTCTACCTCGTTGTAGATTTGCTAACATATGTAAAATTTCATGCTATAATTTCCTCTTATAAATTCTTCCTATAAAATAAGCTGAAAGAAATTACCATTGAACTATCTCTACCTCATTATTAAGGATTATCGGGCACCATGAACCCTAATTTCAACGTCTCGCTTTACATCTTTCTAATGTGCTTTTGCATATTTTGCGGATCAACAATGTCATCCCGACAAGAAATCACATATATAACAGGTCTTAGCCCAACTTTCAAGGTATATGTCATCAATGTAATTAATTCAACTGACAAACCGTTGGCAATCAAGAGATGATGATCTTGGTGAGCATTATCTCAAGGCTGGTGAGAATTTCCATTGGCAATTTTGGGTCAACTTTTTGAGAACAACTCTTTTTCTTTGTCGCATGAAATGGGAAAACAAAGATACCAGATTGATGTTTTCACTGCCGGTAATGAGGGTAAAAAGTGTGAGAAAACTGGCCATGTGTACTGGTTAGCACAAGAATCTGGTTTTTATCTGAGTGATGACAATTCTTCTTGGTCGAAACAATATAGTTGGCCTTGACTGATATGTCATGTTAGCGAGAAAATATATTGATCAATAAAACTCGAAATTAATGGTCTAAATGTTATTTGAGTGAGATTTAGTATGATTATTATTTTTGAATCTTTATATATGTAAAGTAAATTCCATTCTCTGCCGTTTTTTCCAAGAACAATTCCCAGTTGGAAAACAATTGTGGTACCCAACCTTCGTGTTAAGAAAACCAGTGCTTTTTCTTTTTTGCGCCCCACGTCCCATCACCCCAAAAATGAGTCTCCCAATCATGCACACTCAGTCTAAGATGAAATTTGAAGTATCCAGTTGCCATTCATCCAAAATGTGTGCTCCCCAATATCATTATGATTTGAACAATAGTGAATGATTAATGGGTTCTTGTTGCTTTTAAATCCATTGATCACATGAACTTTGAATTTGAACCAAATAATTCATGACGATGCAGTTGATGGTTTTTTGGGCTGACGTATAGGATGCTAGGGCAAGAGATAGAATACAAGAAGAAAGACAAGGATTTATCATGCTTCAAAATGGTGCAATAGTTCTGTAGTTAGACATGTAAAAACTTGTAAGGAAAAATAAAGAGAATTAATTGTCATTGGGTGTAAGGACGTAGTGCTATACAGTATTCGTGGCACCGAACGCATTAAGTAGATGCCCGAACTTATTAACTAGAAGTCTACCTGCGTGCGTCACTTTGTGGGGGAAGTTATATTGTACTTGCTTAATCTGCTTCCTTTTTATATATAGATTTGTACAGAGATTGAGGTTATCAAATATGAAAAAGTAATCATCTCTAAGCGCGTATATAGAGTTAACAAAGCTAATAAATTTAAAAGGTAAAAAGGGGTCTTTTTAGTATTTTATAAAGTGTATAGAGAAATAAATTGTTAGAATAATTTTTAGGTGTAAATAATTTCTTTTTATTAAATTAATTAACTTTATTCACTTAAAACATCAGTAAAATCAATACGTTCAATTTTAAGAGATTAAACACATTTATAACAACATGATCAAGTCAAGTTACAAACAAATTACTTTACACAATTTTAGTTATTAATTTTATTTATTTATTTTCACTACGAATAAGAAGAAAATTAAAGAAGAAGCCAAAAAAAATGGCTATTTCATAGTACTTATATATATATATATATATATATATATATATATATATATATTTGAAAACTAAAAAATATTACACATATTTTGTAATCAAAATTCTTTTAAAATATATTATTTCCTCATTGTTCATCTAAGTAATGATAAAGAGTTGGAAATAAATTTTTTACAATTTAAGGCATAAGAACTATATAATAAATAATGAGGGTACTGTATGAGTGCTCAAAATAATTATATAATATTAACTTAAGATAAATTGCCCTCAATGGCAATTCATATTATGGGTAGTTTTGTAATAGAATTATTTTATTAAATGAGTGGAGCTATTTGAACTCACCAATTTCCTCTCTACATACCATCTTTCTAGTTTAGAATTTTATTATTAAAATAATTTTGATAAAATATTTAATTAACTTTTCTTCTCTTTTCATTCTCAATTCCTCTATTCTCATGAATTCCACTATTCTCATGAAATTTGACCACATATTTTCTTTTAACTACAAATAATTGATTTCTTTATACACTATTATAAACTAAGAGAAGCAAAACTCATCATTCAAAAATGAATATCAACAAATTTTTACCAGTCATAAAAATTAATGTATATCAAGAAATTAATCTTTATACTTATCACAAAAGTTAGTGAATATCAAGGGAAAAAAATTCTTATATATAGAAAGTATAAAACACATATTATGACTTAATAAGAAATACAAAAAAGTAAATACAAAAGGGAGTGAAATTAAATTCTTAATTTCTAGAATGTGAGGGTAGAGAGAGGTTATGCAGTCGTGAGTGAAGAGAAAGAGATTAATAAAAATTAATTTTGAGGTTTTTAAATTTTTAATTTTTAATTTTTAATAATGAATTCACTTTTTAAAATGACTGTAGAGATAAATTTGGTAAATTCAAATAACCCCACCCTTATTAGAATTAAGATATACAAAATAATTTTTAAAGTGCAAATAACCCACCCCTATTAAAATATTTTTATTTTATTATAGACATGATTTATGCGACATACGTATATTATAATGGCCTTGATTTTCGCCTCATAGTGGTCCTGATTGTCTTGATTGAAACGATTCATCAATATCATCATGTGATTCTTGTAAATACTACTGCACTTTCCAATTGATACTGGGAGAGATTTTATTTTACCCATTGAATAATAAAATTTCGTAAATGAAATTATTTGTACAATATTTTCAAAGAATCAAATTTAACACAATTAAGAATATTAACATTTTCTTTTGAAAGCATAGACGCAATAGAGACTAAATCCCTTTCGCCGCCATGTGATCAGCAGGATTTGCAACCTCTCATACCACTTAAGAGGTTTTACCACTTGAACAAAACAACACCATAAAAATGGTAAAACTTTATTATTAATAGATCCTAATAATTTGTTAGTATTAATTTTGTATTTTTAAGGTTACTTTTGGTATGGTTATTTGATGAATCACTTATTTTATTTAGTAGATGTATTTAAGGCTCCCTTAGTATAACTTTTCAAATTTAATAAAATTTATATAGATAGAGTTTTTATAAAAAAATACATTAGTTTTTTTTTCATTATTTATGAAAGCTTTTATTAACTTGTGGTTTTAAGTAGTTTTCCTTTTATATAGGTTGAGCTTTTATAAAAATATATATTAGTTATTTGGTTATCAATGAAAATTTTTATTAACAAGTTGTTTCAAGTAGATTTTCTTAATTGTTTATTTGAGTTCAAACCCTAAAAAAGGTATAGAGATAAAAACTTTATTAAAACTTGACCTGCCTCATTCCTTTTTAAAAGAAAAAAACAAAATTTAGATTTTGTATTTAATCATTTCAGATACCCCATTTAAATGAAAAATAAATATGAACAACCATTATTTATGGGTTCAAACGGGGTGACCACATTGTTGTTTTGTCAAAAAAGTAAATTAATTGCTTTATTATGAACTATCTCTACCTCATGGTAGATTTGCTAGCATATACATAATTCATGCTATAATTCCCTCTTAAAAAAAAACTTGAAAGAAACTATCACCACTGAAGTATATCTACCTCGTTATTACGGGATTATTGGGCACCATGAACCCTAATTTCAACTTCTCCCTTTACATCTTTTTCATGTGTTTTTGCGTATTCTGCAGATCAACAATGTCAACCCGACAAGAAATCAGATATTTCCCCGGTCTTCGCACGACTTTCGATGAATATATCATCAATGGAATTAATTCAAGTGACACACCATTGTTCATTCATTGCCAATCAAGAGATGATGATCTTGGTGAGCATTATCTTAAGGCTGGTGAGGATTTCCATTGGCATTTTTGGGTCAACTTTTTCAGAACGACTCTTTTCTTTTGTCACATGAAATGGGAAGAAAAAGAGACCAGATTTGATGTTTTCACTGCTGGTAAGGAGGGTAAAAAGTGCGACAAAACTGGCAATGTGTATTGGTTAGTACAAGAATCTGGTTTTTACTTGAGTGATGATAAATCTTCTTGGTCGAAACAATATGATTGGCCCTGAATGATAAGTCATGTTTGAGAGAAAATCTGTTAATCAATAAAGTTCGAAATTAATGTTTTAAATGTTATTGAGTGAGATTTAGTATGATTACTATTTCTGAATCTTTTTATATGTCCTACATCATTTTAATTATGTTTTGGGTATGTCTGGGATTATACTAATTAGCTTCCGAAATAATCAACTACTTGTATAGAATCTCAAATTAACAATCAACTTTTTCAAATAATTTGGTAAGGTGTTCGGGAAATCAAAAGTAGTAGCATAGTAATTTTTTTCATTCATAAACTATATTTTTAAAATATTTCTTCCAAGGCAATACATTAATTAACATGATCAAATGGCCAGAGGTACCTCTTCATCCAGTTCGTATTATCATTGCTAAAGTAAATTCCATTCTCTGCCGTTTTCCAAAAACAATTCCCAGTTGGAAAACAGTTGTGATACTCAACCGCCATGTTAAAAACATCAGTGCTTTTCTTTTTTGTGCCCCACGTCCAATCACACCAAAAACGAGTCTCCTCAAACATACTCAGTCTAAAATGAAATTTGAACTCGCCATTCATCCAAAGTGTATGCTCCCCAAGATCGTCATGCTTTGAATAACAGTGAATGATCAATGGGTTCTTGTTGGTTTTGAATCCATTGATCACATGAATTTTGTAATTGAACCGAATGATTCGATTTTCATCATGGGATGATGATGCAGATGATGGCTTTTGAGCTACGTAACAAGATGCTAGGGCTAGAAATAGAAGAAAGGAAGAAAGCCAAGGACTTGTCATGCTTCAAAATGATGCAATGGTTTCAGTATTGCAAATATTTTGTTGTCCAAAGATGAAATAATTTGTTAGAGAGATACGAAGAAAGTTATAAGCAAGAAGAAGGAGAATTAATTGTCATTAGATGCAAGTACGTAGTGCTATACAGTATTTATGGCACCGAGCGCATTAATTAGAAGTCTGTCTCTGCGTGCGTCACTTTGTGGGTGGGGTTATATGTTTGGTTTAATTTGTTTCCTTTTGATATATAAATTTCTACAGAGATTAAGGTTATCAAATAAGAACATTAATAATCTCTGGGCTCTTGTTCGATTGAAAGAAATGAAAGAAGAGGATAGGAGAGGAATGGAAAGATGGGAGGAAAAGGAAAAAAAAAAGTAACAAATGATCTTGATTTTATTGTTTGGCTTAAGAAGTGATTCCTTTATTATTTTTTTGCCCAACTCTTCTTTCTTCGGAAGGGCTGAACTTGGAGTAAGTATCTACGTGGGCTAAATTGTCAGTATCTTTTCTTTTAAAATATTGATTAGTTTTTAACGGTTTCCGCATCTTTGTAGACGGTAGTGGTTCAATCGTTTCAAGCAATTTGAGTTTTTTTTTTTTATTTGCTTGCAAATTTAGGGATCTTGTTACATGTGCTTGGCTGCTTTTTTTTTTTTTCCTTATTTTTATTATTTTGATGAGTTATTAAAATTAAATTATATTTTTTGTCAATTTTATAAAATTTTAAATTAAGTATGCAGGGGCATATATGGTCTTTTCGTACTAAATCTTTATATTTTATATAAAAACGTCAAATTTTTTTTCAAATCTTGCATGTATCTACACGTTCCTTTGCTCTTTCCACACCTCTCATTTCCTTTTCTTCAAATCAATTAGACCTTGTTCTAACCACTGTAGATCTGAATAGATTTTTAACACCCTATTTCATCTCTGGTATTCAAACAGTAAACTGTTGAAAAGGTAAAATGTACTTTTTTTACAAATATATTAACTAATTTTAACTTGTAAATATCTAGTATAATTAATTTATATGTATTGCGTTTATATATCCTTCAACAACATATATATATATATATAACTAACGTGATATAAAACAAGTACTAAGAGAGACTAGTTAATGTAAATATATAATATGTGTCTATTGCCATTCTCTTGTGCAACATCTACATATTTTAAAATGTAAACTTATGGATAACAGTAGCCATTTAGTTATACTTGAGTAAATTTTGAATTACTCCTTCATAAAATGACAATTATCAAAATATGCTTTATCTTTTTGTCAAAACATAAAGAAAAGATGAGGTGAATTGATGAAATTATTTTTATTAATTTCTTTACAAAAATGGGGAATAAGTTGAGACTTATAATAATCTATAGATATTTTTAACTATTATCATTTAACGAAAAGGGTAATCAAAATTAACACTATAATTTATAGCTAAACCACAATAATGGACTATTGTTTAGTATTGTGCTATAGCTAGCGATCGTGGTTTAGCTCAAATTTGAAGTTTAGATTGTGTATAAGCACTTGAAATTTTTTTCACATACATGAAAATTATGTAGGTACGTAAATCAACTTAATAAGTGATGAAACTTAATTTTTTGTTTGCTGCACCAGTCGCTTTAATCGAAAATCCACTAAAAATCTTGTGTCTTATTTGTTTTATTTCATGCTCATGCTTTCTATTAACTTATTAATTTTTCTTTATATACTTAATTATTCATGTCTTCTTTTAAAGGCAATAAAGTGGGTAAAATCTGAATTAAATTTTAACTCATCTTTTAAAATTTGAATTTTTTACAGGTAGTCAACTAAAGTTACCTAAAAATCACTCGACCATCCCCTTTGATAAAAAAGAAAAATCAAATAACATTCATTTATTCATTGGTACCCCTTTATTTATCTCTTAAAACCCCCCTTGGATAATCTCAATTATATCTTAAATTAAAATAACGAGAATAGACAGATAATAGAAGACTAATTGAATGAAAAAATGATTTCATAACTCTTTAAATTAACTTCAATTTTTTCACACTGAAAGAAAGAAGGTGAAAAAGATAAAGAATCTTATAAGAATTTCAGAGAAAAAAATCTTTACAACACTTGGTGCAATTTTTTAGTCCCAAGAACTTTAGGCATACAAAAGAATCGATTTTGTGGTTTCCAGCATTTACGAAGAAGTCAAATTAATATTGTAGATGATTGATCATAAGTCTTGTCAATCTCATTATCAAGGAATCCTTAGCACTCCCCCTTCTTGTTTGCATATTCAAACCCAACATCATATCAATCGCATTTCTCATATGACAATTGAGAGAGCAAGTCTAAATGTTGAAATAAATTCTCATTCTTAATTATGTTCAATGTGAAGATTGAGATAAAATTATAAGGGACATTGAATTATGCGTAAATTACAATAAAAAAAGCATTAATTTTTTGTTATAAGTAGTCAGTTGATTCACATAAATACAAAATATTCTAAGAAATATTGTTCGAGAGGTGTAAACAGTGAGAGAGTGATACAAATTACTAAGAGTTTTGTTTATAATTTCACATGAGTTTTTCACAACTTCACATATGATTTGACTGAATACACAAAAAAATAATAAAATAAAAAAGAAGAGACGTTGAGAAAGAGACGAAGAGACTCATGAATAGGATTTAGGATCTAGGGCCAGTGATGCAGCAGAAGTTTAAAATTCAAATATTTCGTTGATTTTAGAGAATTCCGGAATAAAAGAACAATTAAACTCACGTTAATTCAAAAGAATGCCGTGAATTTAGAAGTTAATACTCGTTGATTTCATAGAATACCGAGAATTAACTGAACTCAAATACTCACAAAGAGATTTAAAACTTGAAAATATTATTAAAATCGAACTTCTGCTTGTAAAAGTTACAAAAGACACTTATTTATACTAACTAAGACTTATTCTAATATGATTAGAAAACCTATTTTAATAAAACTTATACTTAAATTAGAAATATTACTTAAATAAGCACTACCTAAATAATAAAACTCTAAATAGGAAACTAAATTAAATTAGAAAACAAATTAATTAAAATATTCCTTAATATTATACATTTAAATCTAATTAGGATTTCTTAAATTTCTGCCTCTATATCATTCCCGTCATGCTGGAGAAAATTTGTCCTTGAATTTTGTATGTTGTAGTCTTCTAGAACATTTTTATGTGCATAAGGATTAATTTTTAAAACAAAGCTTCAACATAGACGACGAACTTTAAATTTTCTAACTTTTGTAATGACGTCCATCCAATCACTCCAATGGCGTAAAATAAATTTTTCTATCAACAACTTCTTTAATAATGTCTTCTCGTACTGTTCGTGTTGAACTTCAATATAGTTAAGGAAAAACGATTTCTTCTCATAATCCACTAACTGTTGAAAAATATCACAACTCCTTTTGTCTTCTTTCCGCAAATCAAGAGAATAATAAGAGATTGTATCAACAACTATCTCTCTTTCCTCCACAAAATCAAAAGATAGATAAAGAATTATCTCTTCTCGTCCCACAATATCAAGATACTCATCGAATTTTGGCGATTAATCCAAATCAATGTCTTTGTATTGAGGATTTGTTGTAAACATGAATGGCCATTTAATATTCTCCTCGGAAGGAATAATATTGTTGAAAGGAACAAAGTTACCATTTTCCTCATTATCTTCATAACAAACATCATCGTGAACAATTTCATCAAATCTATATGCATGCTTTATGTGTAAAGATTTTCTATCTCGAATTTTCTCTAAATCCTGAGAAATTGAACTCAAAATCTTAAATATCTTAACTAAAACATCTTTTAAGATGAAATCTTCACGTCGATGTTGTGATTTCATTTTTTAATTTTTTTCTTTTTTTTATTTTCTCCTTTTTTTGTGGTTGTTTGGATTTTTTTTTTTTTTTGGTGCTAAGATCATAAAAAAGACAATAATCGTATAAATGAAAGAATTGGGTTAAAATTGTAAATAAGAAAAAAAAAAGTTATTGGCGGCGGTGGTCGGAAATCAAGTAAGGATGGGTGGAACTGAAAAATTTGATGGTGAGGAACACAATGGTAGCAATGGTTAAGCCGGATTCGCGGCGGTTTGGCCGCAAAATCGACTTGAAATGGTGGCGGCTTATGGTGGTTCGTGGAGGTTTATGGTCGGCGTTCAAGGGCAAAGGGTGGTTGGGTTTTGGTCGGCAGATGATGGGGATGCTTTTGGTGGTGGTGATCGACGGTGGGGTTGACTGGTTTCGCGGCGGCGAGTGGGAGGATAGCTTGTCGGTTTTAGGCGTTTTGCGGCTATTCAGGTTGCGGTTGACGGCGGCAATGGCTAGGATTTGGTCGCCGGATTACGAAGAGTTCGATGGTGGCAGCGGTTGTTTGAGGAATGGACTGATGGTGGTGCTTCTGGCCAAATCGCGCCAAAAAGTGGTGAACGGATGTGGCGGCGATAGTGGCTGTTTTGGCTTTTTCCGGAGATATGTGGCTAATGGACAGTGGAAGATGATTGGGGTTTGATGGCCGGCGATTTATGATCTGATTGGTGGTGGTTGCGTCCGGATCGGTGACAGAAAACTAAAGCCGACAGCCTTGGACGGTGGCCGCCAGCTGAAGCTTTTACTTCTGTTTTTTTTTTAAGCTACATGCGAAAAAGATTTGGTGGTAGATGGAGTTAGATTGGTGATATCAAGTTTTAACTCATATACTAAATTGATGCAATATAAATTTTAAACTTAGAATATTTTGTTGATTTTAGAGAATGTTGGAATAAAATAATAATTAAACTCACATTGATTTAAAAGAAAATTGTGAATTTAGGTGTTAAGACTCGTTAATTATGTAGAATACTGAAAATCAATTAAACTCAAATATTCACAAAAAAATTTAAAAATAAAAAATAAAAAATATTATTAAAATTAAAAATCTACTTGTAAAAATTATAAAAAATACTTATTTTTATACTAATTAAGACTTATTTTAATATAATTAAAAAATTTATTTTAATAAAATTTATACTTAAATTAAAAATATTATTTAAATAAGTAATACTTAAATAATAAAACTCTAAACAAAAAATTAAAATAAATTAAAATATAAATTAATTAAAATATTTATAAATATTATACATTTAAATCTAATTAAGATTTCTCAATCTTTTTAGAATTATGTGAGTTTTAATAACAATAGTACAATGTTTTCAAATTTTTAATGATGTTTATTTAATAGAGGGGTTTTAAGAGAACATTTGAGGTGTGCCAATAGCACTACTCTATTCAAACTGTTTCCTTCAAACAGTAGGTACAACATACAATTACCAGTTATATCTCTGGTGCCAGGTGCTAGAATTATCACCGTCAAATAAAATTCCGTCATCAGAAGGTCGCCAGTAGCATTTCCCAGTGTCAAAACAAAAATTATAATCTTTTTACCTTTTAAACACCAAAAATGAGTAAACCCAACCAAGGTCACTCGAAAATGAAATTCTAAACAGTGTGCTCTCCGAGATCATCATCTTTCGATTTGCAGTGAATGACCAGAGGATTATCGTTTGTACTGAATCCGTTGGTTACTTACTTGTGCTTGTGATGATATGTAAACTGCTACGACAAGAGGT
>JAQOOD010000009.1:15971418-16048956 GCA_029633175.1 Citrus glauca
CGATTTGGCCAGAAGCACCACCATCAGTCCATTCCTCAAACAACCGCTGCCACCATCGAACTCTTCGTAATCCGGCGACCAAATCCTAGCCATTGCCGCCGTCAACCGCAACCTGAATAGCCGCAAAACGCCTAAAACCGACAAGCTATCCTCCCACTCGCCGCCGCGAAACCAGTCAACCCCACCGTCGATCACCACCACCAAAAGCATCCCCATCATCTGCCGACCAAAACCCAACCACCCTTTGCCCTTGAACGCCGACCATAAACCTCCACGAACCACCATAAGCCGCCACCATTTCAAGTCGATTTTGCGGCCAAACCGCCGCGAATCCGGCTAAACCATTGCTACCATTGTGTTCCTCACCATCAAATTTTTCAGTTCCACCCATCCTTACTTGATTTCCGACCACCGCCGCCAATAACTCTTTTTTTTCTTATTTACAATTTTAACCCAATTCTTTCATTTATACGATTATTGTGTTTTTTATGATCTTAGCACACAAAAAAAAAATCCAAACAACCACAAAAAAAGGAGAAAATAGAAAAAAGAAAAAAATTAAAAAATAAAATCACAACATCGACGTGAAGATTTCATCTTAAAAGATGTTTTAGTTAAGATATTTAAGATTTTGAGTTCAATTTCTCAAGATTTAGAGAAAATTCGAGATAGAAAATCTTTACACATAAAGCATGCATATAGATTTGATGAAATTGTTCACGATGATGTTTGTTATGAAGATAATGAGGAAAATGGTAACTTTGCTCCTTTCAACAATATTATTCCTTCCGAGGAGAATATTAAATGGCCATTCATGTTTACAACAAATCCTCAACACAAAGACATTGATTTGGATTAATCGCCAAAATTCGATGAGTATCTTGATATTGTGGGACGAGAAGAGATAATTCTTTATCTATCTTTTGATTTTGTGGAGGAAAGAGAGATAGTTGTTGATACAATCTCTTATTATTCTCTTGATTTGCGGAAAGAAGACAAAAGGAGTTGTGATATTTTTCAACAGTTAGTGGATTATGAGAAGAAATCGTTTTTCCTTAACTATATTGAAGTTCAACACGAACAGTACGAGAAGACATTATTAAAGAAGTTGTTGATAGAAAAATTTATTTTACGCCATTAGAGTGATTGGATGGACGTCATTACAAAAGTTAGAAAATTTAAAGTTCGTCGTCTATGTTGAAGCTTTGTTTTAAAAATTAATCCTTATGCACATAAAAATGTTCTAGAAGACTACAACATACAAAATTCAAGGACAAATTTTCTCCAGCATGACGGGAATGATATAGAGGCAGAAATTTAAGAAATCCTAATTAGATTTAAATGTATAATATTTAGGAATATTTTAATTAATTTGTTTTCTAATTTAATTTAGTTTCCTATTTAGAGTTTTATTATTTAGGTAGTGCTTATTTAAGTAATATTTCTAATTTAAGTATAAGTTTTATTAAAATAGGTTTTCTAATCATATTAGAATAAGTCTTAGTTAGTATAAATAAGTGTCTTTTGTAGCTTTTACAAGCAGAAGTTCGATTTTAATAATATTTTCAAGTTTTAAATCTCTTTGTGAGTATTTGAGTTCAGTTAATTCTCAGTATTCTATGAAATCAAAGAGTCTTAACTTCTAAATTCACGGCATTCTTTTGAATTAACGTGAGTTTAATTGTTCTTTTATTCCGGAATTCTCTAAAATCAACGAAATATTTGAATTTTAAACTTCTGCTGCATCACTAGCCCTAGATCCTAAATCCTATTCATGAGTCTCTTCGTCTCTTTCTCAACGTCTCTTCTTTTTTATTTTATTATTTTTTTGTGTATTCAGTCAAATCATATGTGAAGTTGTGAAAAACTCATGTGAAATTATAAACAAAACTCTTAGTAATTTGTATCACTCTCTCACTGTTTACACCTCTCGAACAATATTTCTTAGAATATTTTGTATTTATGTGAATCAACTGACTACTTATAACAAAAAATTAATGCTTTTTTTATTGTAATTTACGCATAATTCAATGTCCCTTATAATTTTATCTCAATCTTCACATTGAACATAATTAAGAATGAGAATTTATTTCAACATTTAGACTTGCTCTCTCAATTGTCATATGAGAAATGCGATTGATATGATGTTGGGTTTGAATATGCAAACAAGAAGGGGGAGTGCTAAGGATTCCTTGATAATGAGATTGACAAGACTTATGATCAATCATCTACAATATTAATTTGACTTCTTCGTAAATGCTGGAAACCACAAAATCGATTCTTTTGTATGCCTAAAGTTCTTGGGACTAAAAAATTGCACCAAGTGTTGTAAAGATTTTTTTCTCTGAAATTCTTATAAGATTCTTTATCTTTTTCACCTTCTTTCTTTCAGTGTGAAAAAATTGAAGTTAATTTAAAGAGTTGTGAAATCATTTTTTCATTCAATTAGTCTTCTATTATCTGTCTATTCTCGTTATTTTAATTTAAGATATAATTGAGATTATCCAAGGGGGGTTTTAAGAGATAAATAAAGGGGTACCAATGAATAAATGAATGTTATATGATTTTTCTTTTTTATCAAAGGGGATGGTCGAGTGATTTTTAGGTAACTTTAGTTGACTACCTGTAAAAAATTCAAATTTTAAAAGATGAGTTAAAATTTAATTCAGATTTTACCCACTTTATTGCCTTTAAAAGAAGACATGAATAATTAAGTATATAAAGAAAAATTAATAAGTTAATAGAAAGCATGAGCATGAAATAAAACAAATAAGACACAAGATTTTTAGTGGATTTTCGATTAAAGCGACTGGTGCAGCAAACAAAAAATTAAGTTTCATCACTTATTAAGTTGATTTACGTACCTACATAATTTTCATGTATGTGAAAAAAATTTCAAGTGCTTATACACAATCTAAACTTCAAATTTGAGCTAAACCACGATCGCTAGCTATAGCACAATACTAAACAATAGTCCATTATTGTGGTTTAGCTATAAATTATAGTGTTAATTTTGATTACCCTTTTCGTTAAATGATAATAGTTAAAAATATCTATAGATTATTATAAGTCTCAACTTATTCCCCATTTTTGTAAAGAAATTAATAAAAATAATTTCATCAATTCACCTCATCTTTTCTTTATGTTTTGACAAAAAGATAAAGCATATTTTGATAATTGTCATTTTATGAAGGAGTAATTCAAAATTTACTCAAGTATAACTAAATGGCTACTGTTATCCATAAGTTTACATTTTAAAATATGTAGATGTTGCACAAGAGAATGGCAATAGACACATATTATATATTTACATTAACTAGTCTCTCTTAGTACTTGTTTTATATCACGTTAGTTATATATATATATATATATGTTGTTGAAGGATATATAAACGCAATACATATAAATTAATTATACTAGATATTTACAAGTTAAAATTAGTTAATATATTTGTAAAAAAAGTACATTTTACCTTTTCAACAGTTTACTGTTTGAATACCAGAGATGAAATAGGGTGTTAAAAATCTATTCAGATCTACAGTGGTTAGAACAAGGTCTAATTGATTTGAAGAAAAGGAAATGAGAGGTGTGGAAAGAGCAAAGGAACGTGTAGATACATGCAAGATTTGAAAAAAAAATTGACGTTTTTATATAAAATATAAAGATTTAGTACGAAAAGACCATATATGCCCCTGCATACTTAATTTAAAATTTTATAAATTGACAAAAAATATAATTTAATTTTAATAACTCATCAAAATAATAAAAATAAGGAAAAAAAAAAAGCAGCCAAGCACATGTAACAAGATCCCTAAATTTGCAAGCAAATAAAAAAAAAAAACTCAAATTGCTTGAAACGATTGAACCACTACCGTCTACAAAGATGCGGAAACCGTTAAAAACTAATCAATATTTTAAAAGAAAAGATACTGACAATTTAGCCCACGTAGATACTTACTCCAAGTTCAGCCCTTCCGAAGAAAGAAGAGTTGGGCAAAAAAATAATAAAGGAATCACTTCTTAAGCCAAACAATAAAATCAAGATCATTTGTTACTTTTTTTTTCCCATCTTTCCATTCCTCTCCTATCCTCTTCTTTCATTTCTTTCAATCGAACAAGAGCCCAGAGATTATTAATGTTCTTATTTGATAACCTTAATCTCTGTAGAAATTTATATATCAAAAGGAAACAAATTAAACCAAACATATAACCCCACCCACAAAGTGACGCATGCAGAGACAGACTTCTAATTAATGCGCTCGGTGCCATAAATACTGTATAGCACTACGTACTTGCATCTAATGACAATTAATTCTCCTTCTTCTTGCTTATAACTTTCTTCGTATCTCTCTAACAAATTATTTCATCTTTGGACAACAAAATATTTGCAATACTGAAACCATTGCATCATTTTGAAGCATGACAAGTCCTTGGCTTTCTTCCTTTCTTCTATTTCTAGCCCTAGCATCTTGTTACGTAGCTCAAAAGCCATCATCTGCATCATCATCCCATGATGAAAATCGAATCATTCGGTTCAATTACAAAATTCATGTGATCAATGGATTCAAAACCAACAAGAACCCATTGATCATTCACTGTTATTCAAAGCATGACGATCTTGGGGAGCATACACTTTGGATGAATGGCGAGTTCAAATTTCATTTTAGACTGAGTATGTTTGAGGAGACTCGTTTTTGGTGTGATTGGACGTGGGGCACAAAAAAGAAAAGCACTGATGTTTTTAACATGGCGGTTGAGTATCACAACTGTTTTCCAACTGGGAATTGTTTTTGGAAAACGGCAGAGAATGGAATTTACTTTAGCAATGATAATACGAACTGGATGAAGAGGTACCTCTGGCCATTTGATCATGTTAATTAATGTATTGCCTTGGAAGAAATATTTTTAAAATATAGTTTATGAATGAAAAAAATTACTATGTTACTACTTTTGATTTCCCGAACACCTTACCAAATTATTTGAAAAAGTTGATTGTTAATTTGAGATTCTATACAAGTAGTTGATTATTTCGGAAGCTAATTAATATAATCCCAGACATACCCAAAACATAATTAAAATGATGTAGGACATATAAAAAGATTCAGAAATAGTAATCATACTAAATCTCACTCAATAGCATTTAGAACATTAATTTCGAACTTTATTGATTAACTGATTTTCTCTCAAACATGACATGTCATTCAGGGCCAATCATATTGTTTCGACCAAGAAGATTTATCATCACTCAAGTAAAAACCAGATTCTTGTACTAACCAATACACATTGCCAGTTTTGTCGCACTTTTTACCCTCCTTACCAGCAGTGAAAACATCAAATCTGGTCTCTTTGTCTTCCCATTTCATGTGACAAAAGAAAAGAGTCGTTCTGAAAAAGTTGACCCAAAAATGCCAATGGAAATCCTCACCAGCCTTAAGATAATGCTCACCAAGATCATCATCTCTTGATTGGCAATGAATGAACAATGGTGTGTCACTTGAATTAATTCCATTGATGATATATTCATCGAAAGTCGTGCGAAGACCGGGGAAATATCTGATTTCTTGTCGGGATGACATTGTTGATCTGCAGAATACGCAAAAACACATGAAAAAGATGTAAAGGGAGAAGTTGAAATTAGGGTTCATGGTGCCCAATAATCCCGTAATAACGAGGTAGATATACTTCAAGGGTGATAGTTTCTTTCAAGTTTTTTTTTAAGAGGGAATTATAGCATGAATTATGTATATGCTAGCAAATCTACCATGAGGTAGAGATAGTTCATAATAAAGCAATTAATTTACTTTTTTGACAAAACAACAATGTGGTCACCCCGTTTGAACCCATAAATAATGGTTGTTCATATTTATTTTTCATTTAAATGGGGTATCTGAAATGATTAAATACAAAATCTAAATTTTGTTTTTTTCTTTTAAAAAGGAATGAGGCACGTCAAGTTTTAATAAAGTTTTTATCTCTATACCTTTTTTAGGGTTTGAACTCAAATAAACAATTAAGAAAATCTACTTGAAACAACTTGTTAATAAAAATTTTCATTGATAACTAAATAACTAATATATTTTTTTATAAAAGCTCAACCTATATAAAAGGAAAACTACTTAAAACCACAAGTTAATAAAAGCTTTCATAAATAATGAAAAAAAAACTAATGTATTTTTTTATAAAAACTCTATCTATATAAATTTTATTAAATTTGAAAAGTTATCCTAAGGGAGCCTTAAATACATCTACTAAATAAAATAAGTGATTCATCAAATAACCATACCAAAAGTAACCTTAAAAATACAAAATTAATACTAACAAATTATTAGGATCTATTAATAATAAAGTTTTACCATTTTTATGGTGTTGTTTTGTTCAAGTGGTAAAACCTCTTAAGTGGTATGAGAGGTTGCAAATCCTGCTGATCACATGGCGGCGAAAGGGATTTAGTCTCTATTGCGTCTATGCTTTCAAAAGAAAATGTTAATATTCTTAATTGTGTTAAATTTGATTCTTTGAAAATATTGTACAAATAATTTCATTTACGAAATTTTATTATTCAATGGGTAAAATAAAATCTCTCCCAGTATCAATTGGAAAGTGCAGTAGTATTTACAAGAATCACATGATGATATTGATGAATCGTTTCAATCAAGACAATCAGGACCACTATGAGGCGAAAATCAAGGCCATTATAATATACGTATGTCGCATAAATCATGTCTATAATAAAATAAAAATATTTTAATAGGGGTGGGTTATTTGCACTTTAAAAATTATTTTGTATATTTTAATTCTAATAAGGGTGGGGTTATTTGAATTTACCAAATTTATCTCTACAGTCATTTTAAAAAGTGAATTCATTATTAAAAATTAAAAATTTAAAAACCTCAAAATTACTTTTTATTAATCTCTTTCTCTTCACTCACGACTGCATAACCTCTCTCTACCCTCACATTCTGCAAATTAAGAACTTAATTTCACTCCCTTTTGAATTTACCTTTTTGTCTTTCTTATTAAGTCATAATATGTGTTTTTTACTTTCCATATATAAGAATTTTTTTCCCTTGATATTCACTAACTTTTGTGATAAGTATAAAGATTAATTTCTTGATATACATTAATTTTTATGACTGGTAAAAATTTGTTGATATTCATTTTTGAATGATGAGTTTTGCTTCTCTTAGTTTATAATAGTGTAATGAAATCAATTATTTGTAATTAAAAGAAAATATGTGGTGGAATTTCATGAGAATAGTGGAATTCATGAGAATAGAGGAATTGAGAATGAAAAGAGAAGAAAGGTTAATTAAATATTTTATCAAAATTATTTTAATAATAAAATTTTAAACTAAAAAAATGGTATGTAGAGATGAAATTAGTGAGTGCAAATAGCTCCACTCATTTAATAAAAGAATTATGTTACAAAATTACCCATAATATGAATTGCCATTGAGGACAATTTATCTTAAGTCAATATTATGTAATTATTTTGAGCACTCATACAGTACCCTCATTATTTATTATATAGTTCTTATATCTTAAATTGTAAAAATTTTATTTCCAACTCTTTATCATTACTTAGATGAACAATGAGGAAATAATATATTTTAAAAGAATTTCGATTACAAAATGTGTGTAATATTTTTTAGTTTTCAAATATATATATATATATATATATATAAGTACTATGAAATAGCCTTTTTTTTTTGCTTCTTCTTTAATTTTCTTCTTATTCGTAGTGAACATAAATAAATAAAATTAATAACTAAAATTGTGTAAAGGAATTTGTTTGTAACTTGACTTGATCATGTTGTTATAAGTGTGTTAAATCTCTTAAAATTGAACGTATTGATTTTACTGATGTTTTAAGTGAATAAAGTTAATTAATTTAATAAAAATAAATTATTTACTCCTAAAAATTATTCTAACAATTTATTTCTCTACACACTTTATAAAAATACTAAAAAGTCCCCATTTTACCTTTTAAATTAATTACCTTTGTTAACTCTATATACTAACAAACATATTTTTCTCATTTTCTTTCAACCGAATACGCGCTTAGAGATGATTACTTTTCGTATTTGATAACCTCAATCTCTGTACAAATCTATATATAAAAGGGAAGCAGATTAAGCAAGTACAATAACACTTCCCCCGCAAAGTGACGCACGCAGGTAGACTTCTAATTAATGAGTTCGGGCGTCTACTTAATGCGTTCGGTGCCACGAACACTGTATAGCAGCACGTCCTTACATCCAATGACAATTAATTCTCTTTTTTTTCCTTACAAGTAATAACGTTCTTTACATGTCTAACTACAAAACTATTGCACCATTTTGAAGCATGATAAATCCTTGTCTTTCTTCTTGTATTCTATCTCTTGCCCTAGCATCCTATACGTTAGCTCAAAAAACCATCAACTGCATCGTCATGAATTATTTGGTTCAAATACAAAGTTCATGTGATCAATGGATTTAAAAGCAACAAGAACCCATTAATCATTCACTATTGTTCAGCACACATTTTGGATGAATGGCAACTGGATACTTCAAATTTCATCTTAGACTGAGTGTGCACGATTGATGAGACTCATTTTTGGGGTGATGGGACGTGGGGCGCAAAAAAGAAAAGCACTGGTTTTCTTAACACGAAGGTTGGGTACCACAATTGTTTTCCATCTGGGAATTGTTCTTGGAAAACGGCAGAGAATGGAATTTACTTTACATATATAAAGATTCAAAAATAATAATCATACTAAATCTCACTCAAATAACATTTAGACCATTAATTTCGAGTTTTATTGATCAATATATTTTATCTCTAACATGACATATCATTCAAGGCCAACTATATTGTTTCGACCAAGAAGAATTGTCATCACTCAGATAAAAACCAGATTCTTGTGCTAACCAGTACACATGGCCAGTTTTCTCACACTTTTTACCCTCATTACCGGCAGTGAAAACATCAAATCTGGTATCTTTGTTTTCCCATTTCATGCGACAAAGAAAAGAGTTGTTCTCAAAAAGATGACCCAAAAATGCCAATGGAAATTCTCACCAGCCTTGAGATAATGCTCACCAAGATCATCATCTCTTGATTGACAACGAATGAACAACGGTTTGTCAGTTGAATTAATTCCATTGATGACATATGCCTTGAAAGTTGGGCGAAGACCTGTTATATATGTGATTTCTTGTCGGGATGACATTTTTGATCCGCAAAATATGCAAAAGTACTGAGAAAGATGTAAAGGGAGACGTTGAAATTAGGGTTCATGGTGCCCAATAATCCTTAATAATGAGGTAGAGATAGTTCAATGGTAATTCCTTTCAGTTATTTATAGGAAGAATTTATGAGAGGAAATTATAGCATGAAACTTTATATATGTGCAAATCCACAACCAGGTAGAGAAAAGAGATGACAAATATCCAATTATGGATCGATAATATCCATCCAAACACAAATCTATAATTATTCATAATTGATATATCCATATCCATAAAACTATGGAGATCCACAGATATCCATGGATATCTATACATATTTTATTTTTATTATATAAAAATAAAATATAAAATAGTTAGAATTTTAATATTAAATTTGGTTATTAAATTATTTATATTAATATATGTATATATATAATAAAATAAAATGGCGGTCCGGCGAACTTCCGGTGAGGTCCGACAAACTTCCGGCAATGTCAGGCGAACTTCCGACAAGGTCCGGCGAACTTCTGGTGAGGTCCAGCGGTGGTCCGGTGAACTTCCGTCGAGGTCCGGCGGTGGTCCGGTGACTTTCCGGTGAAAGTTTATTTATAATATTAAATTAATAAATAAAATAATGATTATTAATAATATTAAATAAGTTAAAAAATTAAAGGATATTTTGAAAATTTTAATTTTTAATATAAGAGTAATTTAAATTTTTCGCTAGTTAATATAATATTTTTATAATTATTTGTTTATTATATTTTTAATTTTTAATTTCATAAAATTATAATTTTTTAAACTTGTGTTGGGTTAAACGGATATTTATTGGATAAAAATAATTATTTATATCCATCCGAATATAATTTCAAAATATCCATTTCAAAATCTAAAAATATTTGAATGGATATTATCCGATTCAATTGGATAGATATTACCATTATAGAGCAATCCAGTTGCCATCCCTAGTAGAGATAATTCATAATGAAGTAATTACTTTAATTCATTGACAAAACAACATAGTTAAATTTGTGATCACACCTTTTGAACCCACAAATAATGGTTGTCTATTTCTTTTTATTTAAATAGAGTATCTGAACTGATGAAATAAAGAACCTGAACCTTTTCTTTTTTAAATAGGGAATCTGATTCTTCTTCTTTTTTTTTTTTTTAAGGGGATGAGTGGGCAAAGCCAAAGTCAATTTTTCATCTCTACATCTTCCTCAAGATTTGGACTTGAATGGCAAATCAAGGAAGACTGCTTGAAACCACTAGTTAATTAAAGTTTTCATTGAAAACCGAATAATTAATATATATTTTTGATAAAAACACTACTTACATAAGAGGAAAAACTATTAGTTAATAAAAAGTTTTCATTAAAAATCAAATATATAATATATTTGCTTATAAAAACTATATTTATACAAGCTCTATTTGAAAAGGTATACCAAATGGAACTTTAGAGGACAGTTTGGTAACGTTTTAGCCTTTTTATAATAATTACTATCAGTTATGCTATATAAATAATCAACTGCGAAGAGATTTGATAAAATTTATTTTTAAAAGTACTATAAATTTTAAAAGCAACTGTATTTATTTCATAAATCTTACTGTTAACTTGCTGTAAAAATATAAATGACAATTAGATATAATGTTGAACAATACACACACACACATATATTGATAAATATTTTATACTATCAATTTTATTTTTTTGCTATCTCAATATAATTGGTAATAATAATAATTTTATAAATTTAATGATTTTTAATTAATAAGCATAATTTTAGATTTTTGTAATATATACGAGGATTACGTAATTTTATTAAATAAAAAAAATTCTCAAAATTACATTTTAAAAAACTACTCCTTCCCTTCTATTCAAAATTTCTGGTAGGATAAAATGATTTTGTCAAAAGTAATTTTAAAAAATTTATCAAACACCAAAATCAACTTTTGACTTCTTAAAATCACTTTTAAACCTCTCAAAATCAATACCAAACAAGCCCAAACACATCTACTAAATAAAATGAGTGATTCATAAATTAATCATGTTAAAAGTAATCATAAAAATACAAAATTAATACCAATAAATTATTAGCATGTATTATTAGATCAATATCAATGTTTTCTAATTTTTATGGTTTTACTTTATTCAAGTGGTGAAGTCTCTTAAGTGGTATGAGAGCTTCAAATCTTGCTAATCATATGGTAGCGAAAGGCATTTAATTTCCGTTGTGGCTATGCTTTCAAAAGAAAATGTTAATAGCAAAATTATCATTTGTATACCTTATAGATGATCTGTTATAAAAACTAGTACAACATTTTGAGGGTGTATTAATCGTCCACCCTAAGTTGACAAAATGTATATGTCGTCCACCTAACTGTTACTTATAATTTAAATAGGATAGCGCCAGAGGGGTAATTTAGTCTTTTTATATGATACAAATGATAATTTAAGGGTATAAAAGTGATAATAAAAGAATTTAAGGGTATACAAGTAATACTTTTCAAGGGTATAATCGTCAATTTACTATAATTTCGTTAACTTTCACGTGATACTTTTCAAGGGTAAAATCGTCAATTCACTATAATTTTATTAACTTTTAAACGACAGCTAATAATTTGGTGGCCGGCAAATAACCTTTGTCAATTTAGGGTGGACGATTGATACACCCTCAAAGCATGATAGTATTTTTTATAACAAAGCATCTATATTCGAATGATAATATCCCATGTTAATATTATTAGTTGTGTTAATTTTGGTCCTTTGAAATTATTATACAGATAATTTCGTTTATGAAATGTTATTATGCAACAAGTAAAATCTCCCCAAGCATCAATTGGAAAGTGCGATAATATTTAGAAGAATCACATGATGATATTTGATGAATCATTTCAATCAAGACAATCAGGATCACTATGAGGCTAAGATTAAGACCGTTCTAATGTACATATTTTAGTATAAATTAGGCGAATAAAATGTAAATATTTTAATAAGGATAGGAATATTTGTACTCTAAAAATTACTTTACAAACTCTAATTTTAGGATTATTTGAACCTAACAAATTTATCTCTACACCTATTTATAAAATGAATTCATTATTAAAAATAAAAAATTTATAAATTTTAAAATGACATTTCACTAATCACTTTCTCTCTACTCATAATTGCATAATCTCTGTCTACTCTCACAGTCAGCACATTAAACTCTCAATTTCATTCTCTTTTGAATTAATTTTTTTCTTTCTTTTTTAGTAAATCATAATCTTTATTTCATGCTTTCCATATATAAGAAGTTTTTTTTCTTAAATCATAATATCTATTTCATACTTTCCATATACAGGAACTTTTTTCCTTCATATTCCCTAGATTTTATGATTGGTAAAGATTAATTTCTTAATATTCATTAACTTTTATGCTTGGTAAAATTTCTGCTGTTCATTTTTTAAATGATAGGTTTTGCTCCTTTTAGTTTATGATATGAAACTAATTACTTGTACTTAAAATAAAATTTACGATGGAATTGATGAGAATTAAGGAACTAAGAATGAAAAGAGAAAAATAGTTAATTAAATAATCTTATTAAAATTTATTTTAATAATATAATTCCTAATTAAAAAGATGGTATAGAGAAGAAAATAGTAGGGTCAAATAGTCTCACCCTTGTAACAAAAAAATTATTACAAAACTACCCATCATGTGAATTACTATTAAAGAAAATTTATCAGAATCCAGTATTGCATAACTATTTTGAACTCACATATAACACAATTATTATTTAATACATAATTCTTACGTTTTAAAGTATCTCCAAAAGCGTATATAAATTTTACTCTTCAAATACTTATTTGCTTACTTATGTGGCAAATAAAAGAGTAAAAAAATATAATATTCTCCAAAAGTCTTTTCAAATAAAAAAAAGTTAATATTATTTTAAACATATAATTAGTTTTTAAAGGAAAAGTTTATAGCAATTAAAACACTTCTCTCTCTTTCTTCAATGAAAAGTAATAAAATATAAATTAAAGAGAGAGAAATTAATTCTCCAAATTTGAAGAAAGAGAATTAATTCTTATTTGAAAAATATTAATTAAAGTGTCTTTTAGAGCTTTAAATATTGATGTGGCTCTTCAAATAAGTAATAAAATCTTATTTGAAGAGCCTTTTGGTGATGCTCTTAATCAATAGAATAAAATATTTGCATCCAATGTTCTTCTTATTATTACAGATGTGTTTTTGTGTTTTGAGTAAATAAAGTAATTAATTTCAGAGTGAAGTTATTTACATTCCAAAAAATTATTCTTAACTTTCTTTTATAAAATACCAAATACGTCCTCACTTCTTGTAAATTAATATTTTTTCTTTACTATATACACTCAATAAAATATTATAAACAGTTAAAAAATTTCTCTAAGCACTTTCCTTTATTAAAATTTAATTTTTTAGTTACAAAATTAATTTCGCCAACAAAGAAAGAATGAACAACAACAAAACCCAATGGGCATAAAGAAACACCAAATAATTAAGGTAACATCTTGTTACAAAATCAAGATCTAAATAGCCCATTTGGACAGAGAACAAGCTGCTAGTTCTCTGTCTATGATGTGAATCGAAGTAAAAAAAATCAAGAAGTTAAATTGAATCAACTAATTTTGGGGGGAAGAACCAAAAATTTTTTCTCTGTGAATTTCAATATAAAGATTTCAGAGAAAGAAAGTTGGGACCTTACGAGGCAAAGGGCATAGAACAAACACCAAATGATTGAAGTGAAAAATTAACTATTCTTTATGTTGTAAATTAGGAAATTAAAAGGATCACACATATTTTATTGATGTTAAAATCTTCAGACATGCTAAGTTGCTCCTTTGTACATATTTGTTCAAGGTGTTGGGAAAAAAAAATTAGAATTTAACTGTAAAAACGTTCAATGTTGATTTGAGTGCGCTAAATAAGCATTTAAAATAATACTGTCATATTTACTCAAAATAAAATGTCTTTTATAGTAATTTACATTATATGTATTTTTGTCAAAAACTTTTTTATAAAATTTCAGTGTTCAAAATGGTTTCAGAGAATTATTACCTTAATTTAAATAGCTAAATAAAGATTTCTTTTGAAAGAATTTTAAAGAGCATTCAAAGTAAAACTTAGTTTTTAAAAAATTAGTATAGGGGTATATGGGGTGTTCCAATTAATTTTTGAAGTACGAATAACCCTATATGGAGTGTTCCAATTAATTTTTGAAGTACAAATAAGCCTATCCTTCTAATAATTATCAACATTATATCAAGCAAATACATAATAAATAAGCAGATACAGAACAAAAATTATAATTAGAGAACTTCATCATTTTAAGTACGGAATGAAAAGCCACACCATCAAAGTAGGTATGCTTCGTTAAGATTGAGCAATTATGCACTCACGGGCAAAAGAACAGAACTAATCAACTGAAACATCAATCTATGAATGAATCTTTACTATTTTCCAAAGCTGACCTTGGCATCCGTTCTCTATCTAGCCATATCATTTCTCTTCCTTCCAACTCACAAATTTTAAGTTGAATGAGAAAGCAGAGAGAGACAATCCTGCCAGGGGTGCAAAACAAAAAACTACTGCATTTTGAATGGACAGTGGTTTTCCAATACAATTTTATTTCATAAAAGTAAAGTACACCAAGAAATACCCGAAATTTTCATGAACATCGATATCAGGCCAACAGTTGAAAGCGCATGCCATCACCAGACTTCAGGACGAAGTTCACCAGATGCTGGAGGCATCCATCTCCCGGAGTTGTAGACATTTTCACCGACTTTCCAGCCAGGCACATCCTTCATTACTTCAGCTTCATACTCGAGATACTTCTTCCACTCTTTGACAAATCTAGACAAGGACCAACACGGAAAAGATAAGCCATGTTTTTGCGGCTAATTTATTGGCCCGGGGCCTCCCTGTTTGGGTGGGGGGGGGGGTGTTGGGGTAAGGATAAGAAACAAGAAGAAAACGTTAGTTGTTCACCTTTCATCTTCTTCAGCTTGGAGCATAGGCAATATTGCCCTGCGTGCGGCATACTTTTCTTCTTTAAGAGCCCTGCAGCATAAAAGCAAGTTGTATTATCACAGTTTCAACATGACGCACGGTAAAACTGCATCAGAAAGAATATTAATAACCGAACCATCAAAACAGTGAAATAAATAGCATCAAAATTCATACTTTCAACAACTATGACCTGCCCTCCTGCTTCCATTGCAATGGACAAAATCAAGGAGACAATCTAAAGATATCACTTGATACAATAGAATACTAAAGTACATATCCCTTATGTACATAATGCATGACACTTGCTCTCCATGCCTCTTATACAGAGACTTAAAACTCCCAGCTTATAAGTATAATGCATTTCATGATTAAAAAAATCTCCATATTCCCCTTCTAATATGTCACCCAGTATACAAGAAAGAAATACGATGAAGGAGAACCTTTCAGAGCTCTGAAAGCTAAAATTATCATCTTGCAATAGTAAATAATATCAAAAATCTATAGGTTCATACTCTACAAATACATATAAGCAACATTTTCGTGTATAAAAGTGAAAGTTAATTAAAAATGAAACAACGAGAGATTAAGAGCATATCATCACAGAATAGCCAGCTACGTCAGTTACCTTAACTGATTTGCAAAAGAACAACTTTGTCCGTGCAAACCATGATTTATCCTACAATGATTTGCGAAAGAACAATTTTGTTTGTCTATGCAAGCCATGATAGGTATTCTCAATTGATTTGCTAAAGAACTTATTCTATTTTCAAGATAAAAGCTCCAACCATGCATGCTTAGACTACCTGACAAACTCAGAAAAAAATCAATTATGTCCACCATATAAAAACTTTTTGCAGTTAATCTCTTAGATGATTGGCTCAAAGCATACACATGTGCAAAGTTGAAACCCACTTTTCTTGTGAGATGAATTAGGGATAAATTCAACGAGAAACACAATGAAAACTTATTTTCATATCATTACAGGATGAGATACGATATCCGAGACTGTTGTGAGCAAGATGCTAACAAAGAAGAAGTTGCAGACTCAAAACCATAAATTCTGATATACGCTATCTCACGGTAAATCAACTGATTCATATGAATTTTGACAACTGAATACCTGCTTGAACTACAGCAAATGAGAATACACTATCTTTCATCAAAACGTCTCTCACACCAGGTAGATGCAGCATAATTATATGTTTAGACTCTCTATGTGATTTATCAAGAGCTTAGTGGTTCAGTGGCACGTCAAGGAGCCGTAGAAAGAAGTGACTATGACAGTGAAAAGAGTATAATGACATTGCAACCCCCACAGTTTGGGAAACTTGACACTTCAACCACCCCATGGAGCAAAATAACTGACTGCCATACCCCAAACGTAAGTTTTAGCCATCTTCATCTACTATTTAAGGATAAAAGGTATCTGTACATCTTCTTCTGTAACATGTTGCATACATCAAAACATTGACAGCTAGACATGTAATCTATCCTACCAAACAATAACACTTAGTGCCATGAGTACACAAAATGGTTAGTTCGATTCTTTCCCATCTTCTTTCTTCCCAATTTTTTCTTTCTTTTTAAATCCTAGCATTCTTTAATGCAGATTAAATGTTTTGTAGCATTCTCTTTAACATCCAAAACTCTGATTCGTGATCAAGTATCAAATTTTTAACATCCTACAGATCTCTCTTTTTCTCCCTACAGACATCCTCCAAACCCAAGAAATCCAAAATCCAAGGAAGAACATTCAGGCTTCTGAAAGCTGTTGTCTCATAATAAGGCCATCTGTTACCTTCATCGTGAAAACCAAGAAAGACCTTGTCAATTTTCTGAAACTATGGGGTTTTTTTCAATGTCACTTACATTAATGAAAAAGATTACTTCTAGAAGAAACCTGATTCGTCATGGACATGCAGAAGAATTCAAAATTTGATAACTTCAATAATTTCATTCACTACAGAGATGCAACTAATGATCCAGTAGCCCAATCGAGGCCTTAATTCAGTGAGAAAATTCTCATTCAACAACCTAAACATACCTTGATCTACTAATATATCCCTACAAGTGTTATCTTCCTCATACTGAGATTGTGCTTTTTCATAAAAATAGCATTCCCAATTAAAGCTTCACTACACCTTGAGTCATTTGTGTTTCAACATGATTAACATTCATCATCACGGAAAGGTTAAATCGTCCACAGCACCCATGGTTGTCAGACTAAACAAATACGAGAAACCGTGTACACATTTCTTATTTACTGAAGCCATGGACAAGCTCCAAAATATTTCAAAAACTCAGATATAAACCAGAAATTATAATTGCCCACTTTTACTTACTTAAACAAATGAATAGATAGGTTTATAATTTCTATGGTTATACCCTCCTAGCCATAAAATTTCAAAACTTTTAATCCTAATTTACAAGAACAACAAAACCCCATTTGCCCTAAGCTATCAATACAAACAAATCTTAACAGAAACTGATAATAAGTAAAAAATAATAATATGGATGATTATTTATTTATTTATTTTGGATACCTGCGGATCTTGTTGCCTTTGCCAACCTGATACATGCCATAAGAGAAAGCACCAAAGGCTGCAAGAAAGAGAGCCATGGCGCTGGGGCCCTTGGTGGGGATCCGACGGGCGTATCGGACCGGGGCGAACCCGCCCGGCGGGGGCCCGTCTTGTAGGACGGGCATGTCCTTCACGCTGGCCATTCCTGGCTTCTTTCTAATCATTGCCTCCGTCATCTTCACTGATTTTCAGATGCTTCCAATTCCTATTCTTCTTCTTTTGCCCCTTTTTGTTGGGTTTCTGGAGTTATTTTTTGAAGATGTAGATACTAGAAAGTAGAAACAGAAGGAGGACAGTCGCAGTACCCAAATGGGAGTGGGGCACGTGGTTGAATTGTGTGAAGTCGGGGGTTTGCGGGTGGGTCACTGACTGGTGTTTTTATCATATACCTTTGGATTTTTTTTATAATTTTCTTAAACAAAATTCCGGAGGAAAAAAACTCTTCAAGACCCCAATTTTTATTTTATTATTTTTAATATCACTTGCTTTGGTGAGTCATTCTTTGCATTTTGCAATGATTTATAAACAAAGAATGGAAAAGAAAATTGATAAGATTATGGATATTTTTAGCTTAATTATTGATATGGTAAAAAATTATACCTATGGCCTGTCGGACTATCCACTAATAAAATCATCAAATTTTAGAGTATTAATAATTATGAGGTTAATTTGATTACAAATTAAAAACTTATTAAAACCTACAATACATTTTTAATTTCTAAAAATACACTTTTAATTTGGTGATATCATTGGACTCACTCTCATAGGTGATTTATCTATATCTAGTCTAATAATTAGTAGATTTCTAAACTATTTTTTTGTAGACATTTGGAGTGCACCTAACAGATATTCGAACGTAATATATTTGTAGATATTACAACAATCCAAACAAAAATTGCCTGAAACCTAAAAAATTTTATTTCTAAGATTTATTCAGTTTTGTAATTATTGTTAATAGGGTTATAAAGGGTATTTGCGTATGTCTCATAATATATTTTTATTGAACTTTAGAGCGTCTAACGTTGATGGCACTTCAGAGTTCAGAGTTAGACACTTGCCATGTGTTTGGCTTGACGCATTAAATTGGACTGTACTGAATTGTATTCTATTGTATTATATTATTATGTAATAATTTAATATAGTAATATATTATTATTCGGTGTAAGATGAACTATAATATATATCTATAATATAAAAAATAATATTTTTATATTATAAATAAATAACACTGGTAATAAATATTTATTAAAAAATGAAATATTACCGGCAACCACTATTGGCCTACACCAACCATAAAAAAAAAGGTTATAAATATTTTTCATTTAAGTCAGGTTTAGTATCATTGGAATCCTCGTCTCTGGCTCTACATAATGGTACCAATATCTCCAGCACTGGAGCTTCTGTCTACCACATATGTTTTATTAAATTTTTAGATTTTAAAATTTTGACTACAGATCTATGACGAATAGAAGCTTTCTTATCAAACATATTGATACTGTTGTGCAGAGCTCGTGATGAGGATTTTGAAAATATTATATCAACTAATATCGAAAAAGAATGATGGGACGGCAGCCGATGGTCGGTGACAGTGAACGCGACTCTTGGTGGCTGGACGAAAGCATGAGGGGTGAATGACTTATTAGAAATAATGATTAAATATTAGTTAGTTAATTACAATAAATGAATTTCTTAAATATTATTTGATTAAATAAAATAAATAATGAAAATGACAAGACCTGTTTAAACCTAAAAGGGGTAAGCGGATTTGATGAACCAAGCAAATGTGGTCAAAATGAAGAGGTTCATATTTGACATAGACATATCTTAAATTGGCCGGCACAAAATAGACAGCACAGACCCGACTAAACCAAGCCGCCAAACATGCCATTCACGTCTTTTTAGTGAGGGCTCGTTGACATAGGCCGCTCAAATTTGCCACTAACGGAGGTTAAATTGGTGCACATTGGTTCGCTCAGTAAATGCCCGCCCAAAGGCGAGATCTGCTCAATGGATCGCATCATATAATTAGTGAGCGGTGATGCGTTTAGCACACGGACAAGCCAATATGACAAGCTAAAGTGAGCGAGCCCAACCTAGTTTCTAAAATTCTCTACACATCTCAACAACTTGTATTGTCTAGACAATTACACACTTATATATATCTAAACCTCTCTAGAACCTAGAATATATTTAGGCAGCTTGCATCACTTGCGTAGAACCATCTAAATCTAGGCAAGCCCCTCTATAAATAGGGGTAGGCACAACCCATTTTACTCAACACTAAACACCTTACCATACACAACACCAAGCAACTCAAGTATTCTTGTAAACTTTCTAATATTCTCTTTTGCGTAAGTAATAAAATTATGTTTGACCATATTGTTCTTTCTTCTCTCTATCCTTTCGACAATCATCTTGTTTGGCTAGCTTAATAAGTTCAATATACTTAATTAGCAACTTTTGTATTAAAAATTGTCTAAGTGTCGGACAAGTTGCCGTGCAAAAAACGCATTCTATAACATCGTGCCTACTTGAGTAGGGTTAAATTTGGCCCGGTTTGTAGTTGGGTTATGAAGGGCTATCAATGGCAGACCTACAGTTGGGCTAGACCAGGTTGTAGCCCAGTTTAGTTCAAAAAAATCATTGAAACCCCTTATGTTTTGATAATTTTTATATAATGATAGAACTTTTATTTTATTTTCACATATATTCCTAATTCAGTTACCCTTATATTTTTATTAATTTCATATAACTGTAGAGTTTTTATTTTATTTTTCAAATGTGTCCCTAATTCAATTTTTTTTTCTAATTGAAATTAATGACTTATTTTATAAAATGATCAAATTATATATTTATTGAATAGATTGAAAATATTAGGGGTCTAAAATGTTTTATTTTTAAAATTTTAATTAAAAATATGTCAATGTAATATAACATCATCACTAGTATTAAAAGTACTAAAAAAATATATAGCAATAATTATTAACATTTCCATAAAATTTGCTCTGAATTTTGAGATTTTATTTATTAGTTACATTAACTAAGAGGACTAATTAAAAAATAAAATTTGAGTATTTTGACTAGATTTTGATTGAAAAATCATCAACATCTGGTATTTAAAAAATAGTCAGAGTGCCTGACCAAGAAATAATGTTACCAAATACCTTTTTGTTGGGTTGAGTTTAGTTTATTATTGAAATTTTTGACTAATAATATTTTTATAATTTGAAAAGATGAATAGATTTTAGTTATTTAATTTATTTAAACGTGATAATTAAGTAATTTTCAAACATAAAAGTTCTACTTGCAATTTTTAATTGATTATAATTGCATGCATTGATTTGTTCTATCTTGAAATACTTAATTCATTTATTAATTCTTATATAATTACATGTTATTATAAATTGTAATATCAGATTTCATAATTGAAAAATAGTGTTTTTATATTTAAATTATCTTTTTTCTACTCTTTTTATATATATTTTTGTTTAGAGTACGTATTTATAGGGTTTTTTGTATCTCTTTTATTTAATGTACTTCTTTCTACTTATGAATGTTTCTACTCACTTTAAAATATAAAATTTTCATTTAGTCCAAGGTAATATAAAGTCCTAAGCCCGCCCCTAGGGGCTATTGGCAACCTCAAAATTATTGTTTATTCTTGCAAGAACATGACTAACTCAAGCATGTGTAGATTGTGCTCCTGTTTGATTTGAGGTATTGTGAATTAAAGTCATAGTCGTTGTAGGAAAAAAGTTATAATTATGAAAAAAAGATGTTAATGATTATGAACCAACTTGTGCATAATGTACACCGTGATATTTTATATTGTGTAGATCAAAATTTGTCAAACATGGCTTGTTGACAATGGCAGAGCCATTAAGACATTGTCCCAGCATGTCCCAAAAATTCTAGAAAATATGTTATGCTTTTTTGGTTGAAATTTAAATTTGCCCTTGTTGGATTAGTTATTTTATTAATTTAGGTTCAATTTAAAAAAAATGTCTAATCTATTTATAATTCACTAAAATAAATTCAAAAATTAAATTAGGATGCGATAGAGTGCCTAGGAGCAGAGGTGGATGTAGTGTATGACTAGTGGGGCTCAAGCCCCCACTGAAAAAAAAAAACTCTTTTTTGTTTAAAAGAAAAATTAATAAATTTTTAAATAATTCCTATCAAATTATCAAATAGCCCCGTTCTTTCAGTTTTTACAACCACATAAGAGAGAACATTTTCAGCAATAAAATTTGTGAAGAATGAACTTCGCAATCGGATGGGAGATGAATGGATAAATAATAATTTGATTGCTTATGAAAAAAAAGATGTATTTAATAGTGTTAATAATGAATCTATTGCACAACGTTTTCAGAATATGAAATTGCGTAGAGAACAATTGTAAATGTGTTATAAAAAATTTTATATATTCAAGTTTCAGTTTTTATATTTTGTTGTTATTTAATTTAGCTCTCGGTAAATTATTTTTCTAGATCTGTTACTACCTAGGAGGCCCTATTATAGAAAATTGAGTTACACAATAAATAGCTTAGCAACAAAAGGAGATGAATCCTAAATCTTGAAATGGTTACAACACGGTAAAATGAACCATGATAATGGCTGAGCAACAAAAGAGATGAATCCTAAATCATGAAATAGATAACAAAACAAACATGATTCCTGTAACCCAATTTATGTTGGGAAATTTTCAGTTTATCCTCTTGTGAAGTGACAATCTTCAAATCATCATATTTATTATTGAAAACTCATTATCTTTAACTATTAACTATTGTTAACTCATAAAAGTATGAAAATACCCCTACCTTGGCATAATAGTCTTGATGGCATTGTGAGACTAAAAAAAAAAGTTTGATGTGTGACTAGTTATTGGAAAATGAAAAAAGTAGTTGATGCATGACTAGTCATTAAAAAACAAATTAAAAAATAAAGTGTTGAAATGACTTAATGGACCGAAATAAATTGATAGTTTTTCTAAATTAGACATGTTAGTTAAACAAATTACAAAACATGCTATTATATGTAAATTATAATAATGTCATCAAAATAAAATTTCAAAATTAAAAGCCATCTTTTGCTTTCATTTTTCTCTCATCCTTACTAGGGGTGTCAAAAAAGCCCATCCGGACTAGATCCGGACTGGACCCGACCAATCCGGACTGGACCCGACCAATCCGGTCCGGGTTTTACACATAAAAACTGGACCCGGGTTTGAAATTCTCAAACCTGGACATTTTTGGGCTCGGATCTGGGTTCAACACCAAAAATTCAGAACCTAGACCGAACTCAATTTTTTAATAATTTTTTTAAAAAAGAAAATATAAATATATAATTATGAATTTATGATATGTTGGATGTTATTTAAATTTATTGTGTGATTATTGTGTTGTTGAATTTAATTTATTTATTTTATATATTTATTGAATGAGTTTATGTTAGAAATTTGATGAATTTAGGTATTAGAAAGTAGATTGAAATAATTTTAATTTATCATTTTTACAAAATTTACATTGTTAGTGTGTTATATATTTGTATTTGACTATTTTCTTTTTTAAAGTTTGAGATTGAATGAGTTTATTTGATTATTTTCTTTTTTAAAATTTGCATTGTTAGAGAAATCAAAGAAAAAATTGAAGAAAAAAATTAAAGTTATCACATGCATGTTTAAAAAGCTCGGATCAAAACCCGGACCTTGAAGGTGCCAAGCTTAAGCCCGGACTGTACCCGAAAAAATTGAGTTTTAACTCGGGTCTAGTCTTGTATTTCTCTCATCTGGTGTGGTCCCGGGCAACACCAAAACTCGGACCGGACCCAGATTTTGCCAAGCCTCCTTACTCCATGTTTTCCTTTCATTTATTTTTTTTAATTATCCTTACTCCTCCTTCATCTTTTTCTTCATTTTTTCCCTTTATTTCATGTACATGACTCTAAGGATGGTAAGATCCAAGTTCGGGTTCAGCCTTCATGATTTGGGATTTGGATATGATTTTCTTATACCGGATTCGGATTTAAACCTGAACTTTTCCATTTGGGTCCGATTCAAGTTTAACTCGGAAAAAACTTGAATTTTTGGATTTTGAATTTTGAACTCGGATTAGTGAATCAAGTTAAAAAAAAAAACTTAAAATACAAATAAATCCATATTCTAATAAAATCAAAAATAAAAACTTATTAAATTTCAATATTTCTAAGTAATAACACAGCCACAATACAATAATCATCAATAAGAATAATATTCCTTTGCAAGAAAAATATTAAAAGTAGAGGAAACAAACGAGGGAGAAATTATGGGAATTGTCGTGCATTTGTAGATCTCACTTTGCTGCCATATCAGAGGAAACAAGAGGCTGAAAAAGCTGAAAAAGGCAAAGCAAAACTCATGCCCTAATGATGATGAAGAGGATGTTTTCAATCAATGCCGTTGTTTTCAACCGAATATCTCATTGTTTTAGTTTTGTTTTCAATCGATGCTGCCAATGATGACAAAGGTCGCTTTTTCAACTGTATCACAACCAGACAAATGGCCGTTGATGATGATGATGGTGATGATGATGGTGATGATGATGAATAGAGCTGTGAAGGTTGTGATTGGCAAAGCACGGTGATTTAATTTGATGAATAGAAGAGTTGAAGAGAAAGGAAATGTTTGGAGGTTGTAGTTGTGATCTGTGAAACTAGGGCACTTAGAATTTTCTTTTTTGATCTTTGTATTTATATTAAAAATAATTAAAAACACTAATTTTAAAATAAGATTTCTATGTCTGGCTTCCAGATCTACGGGTTCACTCAAACCTAAAATCGGACCGGGCTATATCTGAGTCAACAAAATTACATTCAGATATCATATTTATTTTAATCCAGTACGGGTTAAACATATATCAGATTATCCGGGTTCATGCAAGTCCGGGTTAACTTGCCATCTCTACTTGACTCTAGTTGTATTTTTTTTTACTTTCATTTTTCTCATCCTCACTCCTTTCATTTGTTTGGTGAAACTCCACTAGCATTTTTCTTTTGTTCTTTGATTTTCCTTTTTAGTTTATATCTATATTTTCTTTAAGTACCTTTTGCAAATGAAAAAAGCATAATAATGATAATAATAAAATATACGGAAAAAGATAAAATATTATTCTTTTTCTATTTGTAGCTTTTAATTAATTTCTATATTTATTTTTTAAAATAAAATTTTAAAAATGAAAAGGTAAAATTTAATCCATTAACAAAAATTAGTCATATAAGCACAAAATAAAAATATTTTAAAGTATTAGGGAGCATATTATAAATATTTGAAATACTTATGTGTGTTTTGAAAAACTTAAAAAGATTTGGACCCCATGAAAGTTAATCTACCTAGGTTTGACTTTTTTTTTTATTAATTAACTGTTATGAAAATGTGCAAGTATTATTTTATCCTTATAGCCTTTAAAGTTAACAGAGAGGTAACGAATTTTGGGAAGTAATTTGATATTTTCAATAATAAGAGGCGCAATTGAGAATTGTCACTTTACAAAGGGGATAGACCGAACTTTTTGCTTCTATTTTTGCAGCTAGGATGTACAAATGCATACAGCATGGTTAGGCATCATCTGCCTTTGCGATGGCTTTTAAAAGCTGCACAATCTAGAGTCTAGAAAATACCATTTCCGTTTAGATTATGTTTGAGAATTAGGATTAAGTGTAAAATTGGACTGATTTTGGGATTCATTATTTAGCGTATGTTTGGCAAGTTCCATTTTAAATTAGATTATGGTATTAAATTTGAACATAGTACTAAGATTATGAGATTAGCAATCTCAATTGAAATATGGGTTTAGTTAGCATCAACTTTAAAAATAATTATCTATTTAATTAATTATTACTTGAATATTTAATTTAATCTAATTTAACCTAATCTAATTTATATTTGTTTATTATAATTATGATTACCTAATAACTAATTTTTATACATTTAATTTTAATTATTATCTTTTAAATTAATATTAATAATTGTTTTATTATTAAATATTAATAAATAATTCATATTTATATTTATATTTAAATGTCAACTTAAATGCTATGTAATTTTATTCAAATATAATTTGATATAACCCAATCCAATATTGTACTAAACATAAGACACAATTGTATAGTCCAACTAATTTAATTAAATTTAATCCTATCCAATCCTAATAGTTAGTTCAATCTAATTCGGCAGAGCACGAAAAGCCTTAGGTTGTTCTTTCAAACCAACACAGCCAAAGTGCAACCATTCAATCTTGCAGAGTCAAAAAAAAAAAAAACAGACGCCCATCAGAGGGATACCAGATGAAAGAAATTATTTTTGAGATAAGTAATATGTGAGGATTCAATTACATAAGTTGGGGATATCGCACGAAAATGTCTTCTTCTTAAAGACATGTCAAAGATCAGCTTGGAAATACATGTGGTCTTCTTCATCTCGAAAATGCTCGTATTTGCAATAAAAATATAGGTTATCTAGAAAAGAAACATTTGCTTCTATTCATTTTTCTCTCTCCTCTCATTTACATACAATCATATCATTCTCTTTGCTTCAGACAAATATCAGATGGATATGCTTGAAAAATGAGTAACAAGCTAATAAAAATAACATATATAAATAAACAACTATTGAAATTCAAATATACTATCTATTTTTTATCTTGCTGTCAAACTATTCTGTTTCGTCAAATTGACTATTGTCTTCACAAGAGCTGCTAATAGCTATCCTTAACTTCCATGAAGGGTAGAAATTGATTGACAAAGAGTACTAACAAAGTAAATATTATACTGAGTAGTTTTTCCCCTCAACCCTCTTACATGCTCTATGTACCTTTTGCTTGCTCTATATTGTACCATCCATTTTTACTCTTACAGTTGGAAGAAACCCACTGTCTCCTCAATAATTTCGAACCGGATCTTCTACTAGGGGAGAAGGTATCTTCAAATCTCTACTCTTGACAACATCTGCAGAAGAAACTGAGTCCTATCCAAGAGGATCATATTCATATTCTTACAAGTCCACCTTCTCAAATGCTCTTCCGTAGGGTTCTTCTGCTTTCTTAATGCCCTCAATCTATCTGTGTTGTTACCATCAGAGGACATCCGCTCTATGCTCAAACTCTAAACGAAACTCAGTCATGTACAGAAATCTCCAATAGGAGATCCATTCTCATCAGCATCTCTTAGATATGAAGCCAACATCAAAGATGTTGAACATCAAGTTCAGACAGAACAAAATAAAGTTAATGCAATCAACATTTGATGAAAATGAAGAGCTTCCTACAGATGACAGGAAAAAATGAAGATTATTAGGCTATGGGTAATTTAAATACTTCAAATGGAAAATATAATAAGCATATTTAGGATAGGAAGATACTTTTTACGCCCTCCTATACCACCCTCACCACTCCTTCCAGATTTTGTGCTACCATCAAGACTTGAAGCAGTTGTAGCAACACCATCCCTTCCTGCCAAAAACCATGTGAACATGAAACACTTAGCAAACACACGATCCAAATAGAGATGCCATTTCATCTTGAAAAAAAAAAAAAAAAAGAGAGAGGCACAGCAAAAACCTAGGCACCGGGTAAAGAATGTGGAAATGGAAAGTACCACGTCGAAGCTCTTCATCAAAATTCTTCAGGTATTGATCTAGTTGTTGTATTTGTGTGTCTAGCTGAAACGTGAAGTGGATACACAATTAGCACCGACCAACCAAAGATTGCCAGATAAAGACCACCAAATTCATATGTTTGAGCTTGTATGTGTATGGAGTAATCACATAACATAAGACAGAAACTATGGCTGATAATAACATGCTACATCTATGATGAAGTAGTACATTGTCTCATACCAAAAAATAGTGGCATATTAACAAATAGTATTGTTTGGCAATTAAACAAAACTGTTCTTGAATTTCCATGCATTTCTTCCACCTCATCAGAAAAATAGATGAACAAAGTTTTTGATAAGTGTAATATTCACCCAGTGAGTGATGTGAATAAAATGCAATTATTCTTTGATCATTGAAAAATCTTATCAGCTGCTGTGCAAAGAGACTACCCAGAGAGTAATCTCCAAACAGTCAAGAGTAATAAGTAATGTGCACCAATCAAATGTCAATGCAAAGAATCCATATCTGACATACCAAATCATAGGCCTGAACAGCCAAGGTGACCTGTTCATCTGCAATCCTGATGCTATGCTTTTGCTCACCACGTGCATCATCTGAAATCTGATAAGGGAAGTATTTGGTGTAATATTCCTAGCCCTAATTTCCCGCACAAGATCCTCTATTTCTTGTCCACATCTTTGCTCATTTTATCTTTGGATTTCTGCCAGTGTACATACAAAACATCGCCATATTTGAGAATCCAGACCAAAGGAGAAAAAATTATGCATATAATCATAAGCATAAACACTGGAAACCTTTCAGATATACTTCTTTCTACAAGAATGGTGGACTCTAGAAGGCATGGTAGGGCAAGGTGGGTGTTAGTACTTTTTGACTGTTCCAATCTTACTAATCAAGCATGCCTGACCTAGAATCTGTGCAACTCATCACAAGCTTATAAGGGTGTTGAGACCAAAGCATGTTATACAGAAGGATATGAAATCGCTGGTGATTCATCTGGTGATATTTTTATGGAGATTATCTTTAGTGTACTTAGCCATTGTCAATTTCTTCTAGCTCTCATCCCTAATAGGGTCCCTATAATAGCACTAACTAAAACAATAAGAAAGTTGACGCCAGATCTAAGAGTAATACGATAATAAGCTAAAAAGACCTCTAACTTCCAATACCCTAATTTTGCTGCATTCCTTCTACTTCCAGAGGGTAGGAATTGAAAAAGACAAGATTGTAAAGCTTGTTGGAAAGCCTGTAGTCCGATCATATCGATCACAAGAACAACAGTAACAAATACGTTCACGCTTCTTAATGCACTAAAATACATTGTTATCAGATAGCAAACCTTGTAAACTTTTATCAATACCTCTCAGCAATGCATACTTTTTTCTGAAGAATATTGGCAGCAATTCCAGACCTGCCACCAAAAAAAAAAAAAAAAAGAGCATTAAAGCCAAGAGTTAAATGGAAAATTTATACGTAATGAGGTCTCAATGTCTTTGCTAGCTAGCAAAAAGTCTCAAAACCTTGAACAAACTGATTCAAAGGTGAATCATTAGGGCTAATGTTCTTTACTTCTACTATTGTACACTGAGCAATATATACTCCAATACAAATGGCTGATCAAATGAAAATCTTTTTTAGATGCACTAGCCTTTTTAATTATCATAAAGATACCTTTTTTCTTTGTGCAAATTATTTGATTACTGAAACTACACATAAAACAATACAAAAAAGGCATAAATTTAAAAGAATTTCATCTTAAAATTGAATAATCATTGTGTCAAACAGAAGCAGCTTAAATTGGAGTTTCTATCATTAAATAAAACAGAAATTCATCCAGAAATGATATTGTATCCAACAACTCTGAAGAACTTAAAGAAACGAATAGCAATCAGAATCAAATTGAACTGTAATACCTCAACAAGAATTCTAAAAATAAACGTTAAAATGTCTTTTGCTCTTTTGCATGTGCCAACAACTTGTCAATTCGTTCCTTTGCATTCCCCAAGCTTTTCTTCTCAAGTTTCTCCTCCAACATCTTGTATGTGCTATGATGAGGAACTATTCCCTTTGATACCATTTCTTCAAAAAATGAGCAAGCCAGTTCAAGTTTCCCGCTCTCAATTAGCCCACGCACCAAACTCGCATAAGTACCAGCATCCATACTCACATCATTCTTAAACATGTGAGTTAACAAGAAGTTAAGCACCTTCATCCTCTTCTTACGACAGCACATCTTCAATAACGGTGCATAAGTCTCACAATCAGGCTTGCACAAATCCTCCTCCATCTTTTGAAGCAATTTTAATGCATTCTCCTCCTCTGAACGTGCACAAGCAGAAGAAATCATGGTATTAAAAGTCAAAACATTCGGCACTACTCCCCGCTTTTTCATATCCTCAAATATCTCATTAGCATCCTTAGCCCTTCCTGCTTTACTCAAAATGAAGATCAATGAACTATAAAAAGAAGTATCAGGTAAGCAATCATCACTCTTCATTTTCTCATAAACCTTCAATGCTTCATTTATCTGCTTTGCTTTCCCTAATGCATGCATAACAATGGTATAGGTAATAACACTTGGCTTGCACCCTTTTTCTTGCATCTCTTTCAAAGTATCATCAACTTTGCGAAAATCCTTTTCGCGACAATAATGCTCAATGAAACAAGTATAAGAAACTACATCCGGGCTAAATCCTTGTTGAAACATCTCTTTCATAGCTTTCTGAGCATCATCTACCTTCCTAGTTTTGCACCATCCATGAATCAAAATATTAAAAATTTGAGAACTCAAAGGTATGCAATCCTTGAACTCAAGAAACACTTTATAAGCATGTTCAACACTGTTCCCTTTTACCAATGTATCCATTAATACGCTCAGGGCCCTTGTATCCTTTTCGACACCATATTTTTTCATTCCTCTAAAAACTTCAACTGCGTCATCATACCTACCACCTCTTACCAGCCTCCTCATAATCTTACTCATTGTGGCCAATGAAACATACCCATTATTTAACTCATCCATTTCTTTAACTAATTCCCACATAAGACAAAACTTCTTTGATTTTCCTAATACATCAACCATTGTGTTATACATTTCTGGCGTGTGCATATAACCTGTTTGTGTTTTCGCCCAAGTGAAGAACCCAAAAGCTGGAGTCAAATCATTGCTAAACCTCCTCAATATTTGCTCAACCAAGCTGTTTGATACACTCACGCCACACCCCTTTAAAGCTTCAACAACTTTATCAGGTGATTCATACCGCTTACTGAGTATTTTGCTAATTTTATCAACATCAGTTTCATGGTTTTCACTCAGTACACGGCTAGAAATTCTACTTTTTTCGCTCAGTCTGTGACTCTCAACCCAACTGGCAAGTGAAGGGATGACAAAATCCTCATCTGGGCTTTGGCTGTCAAAGAATTTTATCCAACTTGGTAGCGAGGGTGACTCGGTGCTGCTGGGTGACTCGACGGTGGTGCAAAGAGGATTGCATGATAAGTAACATAAATAATTGATTCTGGCATGCTTTTGTAAATGGGATTGTGACAACAGCTTCAAAATATTGTGTTTTGGTAGCATTTTCAGTGAGTTTTGGACCTTCGCTAGGAGTGCACTTTGGTACAGTTCAGTATTGGAGAAAACCAAAATTTTCGCTTTGGTTCAATATCACTGAAATAAAATAATAAACCGACCTGGCACTGATGGTTTTGGATCGGTTCAGCAACGGTTCTGCTTAACGGTACAGTAACATATGGAAGTATCGGTTCTGCAATTAAAAGCTGGGGAATCTCCTCTCTGCAACAACAAATACATATTTTTTTCACCATTTTTATTGAATGCAGAACACAATTGCACACTCAATTATCTATGAAGAAAAATTAAACATAAAAAATTGACAGCATATATTTACATGCATAATTACGTTACAAAAACAGTTATCGGAAAAAATGAGTTTGTATAAAAACAAAAACAAAAATAATGTTGCAGCCTTGCAGGGTGATTTTAATCTATGAATATAATGCACTCCAGTTAAAATTACGAAATGAAATGAAATCAAAGTACCTGCAAGCTGCAACACGCAGTGAAGGGCTCAGAGAGTTCGGCGACCAGTGCCCACAACAGAGTCAACAACCTTGAAGGCGGCGGCAGCGGCAGTGACCACAACAGGGCCAGAAGGAAGCGGCAGCAGCAGTGGACTTTAAGGAAACAGCGGTGGCTGCTAGATCGTGAAGCCAGAAAATGCAATAACAGTTATTTACAGGCGACAGCAAGGCCACAAGTAATCGGCAGCGGCAGCAATTCGATAGACTGCTGCGTAGAAACTAGAAATTAGGGTTCAAAGATGTGACATAACTGTATGTCTATATAGCATTTCAAAATTATAAAAATACCGTTGGAAATCGGTCGGCTCCGGTCTGAATTTTAAACCAAACATCGAACCGAGTTTTACTTTCGGATTAAATTAAACTGTTTGGTATTTTTAATTAGAATATACCGATCCGAAACAAAAGGCGAATCAAATCGGTTTTTAGGGTTTGATTCGGTTCTGCCCACCCGTCCTTCGCGTTTTTGTTCGTTCATTTAAAACAAACAAAGCAAAGGGAGAACCGATCCAACCCAGATTTGTACCTAAATTAGGGCAATCCGGTTCAACCAGATCGATGACAATCATATTATTGGGGCTTAAGTGTATTTGTTATAAAGGTAATCTTGTGTTTAAACATCAACATTTTTTTCCTCAATTTTTGAATTCTAGCATTATTATCCTCGCAAAACTTCTATCTGGTAATTGGTATTGACCTAAAAAAATTGATATTTGTATGTGTTTATTTCGTGTTTACATTTATAGTGGTCAAACAATTTAGGAAAATTATTATTCATATATCCGAAATTTATTCTTTTATAAAAACTAATACAAAATTTGTCCATCCTAAATTGACAAAAATTATCCATCAACCACTAAACTATTAACTATAATTTCAAAATTAACAGAACTATAGCAAATTGATTTTATCCTTAAAAATTATCACTTGTATATTTTTAAAATATTTTATTATTACTTATATACCCTTAAATTATCATTTGTATATATAAAAAGATCAGATTACTCCTCTAATGTCATTATATTTAAACAATAACTAACAGTTTTGTGGACAACAGATACATTTTAACAATTTAGGGTGGACGACTGATATATCCTGAAAGTGTTGTAGTAAATTTGATAACGGAGTAAATTAAGGGTATACGATTGATAATTTCCTGAAAATTTAATCTCTATTGAATTCTATTTTCTAGCTTTTACAAAATTTTAATCCTACCTAAGACCTTTCAAGTAAAAATATCAAACAAATAATAAATAGAAAATGAAGGGATAATAAAATCAATTACACAATATACGAATTTAAACAAAAAAACTTCTATATCGAAAAAAGCCAGCGTCACCAAAGATGATGAGAGAAAAATTCATTATGTGAAAAAATATTATAAACACTCTAACATTTTTCCTTACACTCAAAACTCTAATAACACATCCAATTCTTGAATAGATCTACCATTTCTCTCACAGTAAAAACTGTCTACTTATAAAGAATTGATTGTTGTGTTATGCAAACAATTGAACTCAATCTCCTTATGTATAGTGATTGTGATTATTTCTTCTAAGATAAATATTCATTTTGTTTTAACATTAGTTATACTTCTCCTTGAATAAGTCAAGTCCAAACGAGAAATTACTTATTTTTTAAATAAAAATTATATTATAAAAGAAAATATCCTAAAAAATCCTTACTAAAAAATAAGACATATTTTTTTAACAATCTCTACATTGATTAATTTTTCAATTATGAGACAAAAGATGATTGTATATCCACAACCACGTATTTTTCACCTTTTTTACTCTACCAAAATTACACTCACATGAGAATTATTCCATCATGAGTAAAGTATTATCCTCTATCTAACAGTCATAATTTTCTGCATAAAAAATTATCATACTCTATTTTACCTAGAGTTCACATATTCAACACATGTCAATCACCTTAGCACCAAAAATAGCCCTAGCGTCACCATTGTTTGATGATGTCGTTCAGCATAATGCCTTATTATGTGTGGATGCCTCGATGGTTAACGGGCAGCAGTTTGGCTATGTCCAATTAGTTGTTTGTTTTTTAGTGTTAAAAGAGAAGAGCTATCTATGAAAGTGTCTAATTCTTTATAACCTTATTTATGTTAATGAATTGATATTTCTTTTCAAAAAAGAAAAGTTGCTAGCAAAATTAAGTAAACCATTTGAAAATTTTAATTTAACTTTTTAATCCCAAAACGAGGGCTAAGGCAGAGGAGGGGTTGCATTTGTTTTATCTATTACGTGCATGGGTGCATGTCAAGTTAGCTCATGGATGATAGATTGTGTGATTTCAGAATTAAACTAAGTGCTTTATTTTTAAAAAAATTAATTTTAGTTAACAACAAAGTAAGAAAATTCAATTATGTTCATAAACAATCTCCTCACACCTCGTGACAAGAAGTCAAGCTCAACTTAAACTTTCCGAGAAAAAAAAACGGATTTACTAAGTTTGAATTATATAATAAAAAGGATTGTATGTTATGTCTAATTGTTCTATTTTAATTTTATTCTTAGCTAAAAAGTAATTATATCTTGTTCAATTCAATTCGAAAAATAATAGTGGAGTTATTTACATGATAAATTTTTTTTTGAACACTCTTATTTCAATAAATTTATTTATTATAAAAATACTTTTGATGTGTATTATTAAGAATAATTTATTATCAGTCTATGTAATATAATTAAGCACTCTAAATACTCATCCAATTAATTAATACACTAATTAATCCATTCATTAATTAATACACTAATAATTAATGCATAAACATTTAAATCGCTGTGCAATATTTGATTATTCTTCAACTAGTATACATATGCATTGCTATAATATTAAGCCCCCACAACAAAATGCTTTTCCATGCCTCTATCCTTTTCTTTTTTTCTTTTTTATTTTTTGGAAAATTCTCCTCGGTTTTATTAAAATAGATGAATCTATTACACAGAATAGAAAAATTAAAACGACGAACTTAGAATTTGATAGGAGTTAAAAGGCATCTTAAAAAACTTATTACCTGAGTAAAGTAAGTGTAAATTTTGGCTTGATTTGTGTTGCAAGTATATGTCTACATTTCTTAAAAATTTTCTTTTTTAGTATTTTAATGAGTATATAACATTAAAACAATTTTTTTAAAATTTTGAGAGGTGAGTGTATAAGGTAATTTTTAGAGTGCAAAATAAGTATATCCATTGGAAACCAACTAAATATATTGCCAAGTTCATCAACTTTTCAAATAATTACAATGTTATCAATTTACAGCTATGATAGATTAAAAAAAGAAATTAACATATAAAAAAATTGATTTGTTTTGAATTAATATAAATTTTTTTTCTTTAGATCTCAAAATCCATTAGAAATCATGGATATTTTTTTAGATTTTGTTTTCCGAAGATATTTATTTATTTTTTTATTCTGTAAAACAAAAGAAATTGCAAATGATCCCACTTGAAGCTGGTGGGGTCGGGTTGATTTTATCCGGGTGTTAATTGGATCCGGCAAGCTCATTACAAAAACGTAAAACCCTTCAACCACGTCCGTTTGATTTGAAAAATAAATAAGAGATTTTGAAAAAAAATAAAAAAATAGAAATTAAAAAAGCACAAAACCCTAAACCCTAGCGAGAAACTAAAACTAGAAGCTGCTGTTGGATATTGGGTTCTAGAGTCTTCTCTTCTCTTTAAAAGCAAATCACTATCATCCTCTCTTCGCTTGCCCTGTGTCGCCTCTCATTCTCTCTCGGCCGCTAGACTCTTACTCTTCGCTTCCTCTTCTCTGCAATTTTACGAAACTGCCACTATGTATCGGTTCGCTTCAAGCCTCGCTTCCAAAGCAAGGTAACATACAACAACAAAAACGACGTCACTGTTATTACAAGATTTATGCCATTCAGCCCATTCTCTTTAGTGGGTTCTAGTTAGAATCCGTAACGAAATTTGATTTGGTACGAAAGTTCTGATTTTTATTTCTTTTTCGGCTCGCAGGATCGCTAGGAACAGTACCCAGCAGGTAAAATTTTTGATTTTTGAACTGTTTAAACAGGCTTCGTGGGGGACTGCTTTTGTAAAAAGCCTTTGGGTTTCCAATCTAAGTACCTGAAGTGCTTTTTGAAATAGCACTTGTTAGAAAAGTACTTATCAAATTTCAATTTTTTTTTCCGTAAAAAGGTTTTCTTTTTGTTTGAAGTGGCTTTTCTCTTTAGTTAGAGGCGTTCCCAAATTTGCACTATTGGTTTGTCTTTGGTTTTGTGTGTGTGTGTGTGTATGTTTATTTATTTTTAAGTATTCTGCACTTTGATGGTCGTATTGATGTATATATGAAATTTTATGTTATTAGATTGGAAATAGATTGAGTTGGTCCAGAAACTATGCTGCCAAAGACATTAGATTTGGGGTTGAAGCTCGAGCTTTGATGCTGAAGGGTGTTGAAGAGCTCGCCGATGCGGTCAAAGTCACCATGGGACCTAAGGTTCTCTATCTGCAACCACTAGTCTTTTTCTAGAAGAGGCTGTTATGGGACTTAACTCTTTTGTTCCTAACTATGTATTTATCTAGGACAAAAGAAGAAAGTAAACGTCCATATAGAGACAAAAAGAAAAATCAATAACATCTTTGCTTCTTGCATTATCTGTTTGTATATGTTTCTTCTTCTGTTTTGGAATTTGAGCGAGTAGGCAGACTAATGATGGTTTATCTTTTGTTTTTCTGACCCAAAGGGGCGTAATGTGGTCATTGAACAAAGCTGGGGTGCTCCCAAGGTGACGAAAGATGGTGTTACTGTTGCAAAGAGCATTGAATTCAAAGATAAAGTCAAGAACATTGGTGCTAGCCTTGTGAAGCAAGTTGCTAATGCCACCAATGATGTTGCTGGTGATGGTAAGCTTTCAATAACAAGAACTAGTTTTCTTTTAAGGCTTTTCCTGTGGCTTACTTAGTTAGAGTGTCATTATCTCCATGCAATACCGTATTTTTTTAAGCAGTGCGAACATTTTAATGTGACTGCAGGAACTACCTGTGCAACAGTTCTTACCCGAGCAATATTTACAGAAGGCTGCAAGTCAGTTGCTGCGGGTATGAACGCAATGGATCTTAGACGTGGTATCACAATGGCAGTTGATGCTGTGGTAACTAACTTGAAAAGCAGAGCCAGAATGATCAGCACATCTGAGGAGATAGCACAGGTGTGCTTGTTGGCTTGTTCTTTCAAATCTTAATGCAAGCTGATTACTTTTGTGCTATCAATGCTTTGAGATTCATCTGACATTCTACTATTAATTTGACAGGTGGGGACAATATCAGCAAATGGAGAGAGAGAAATTGGTGAGTTAATTGCAAAGGCCATGGAGAAGGTCGGCAAAGAAGGAGTAATCACCATACAAGTAAGTTAGTTTTTATATATTATTTGTTGTGGTTTTTATATATTATCTGTTTCCCTGCTTAAAATTTCTTCCTAGAGCTTGCTAAGAAGTTATTTTTCATTATTTAGGAAAATTTTAAGATGAAATTTTTCAATATTTTCTACTGTGGCAATTTCGTATCCATGCTTACAGGGCTTTTTATTGCTATGACATTTCGATGATGTTTGGTCTTATGCTTTGTGACGAACTATTGCAGGATGGGAAGACATTATATAATGAGTTGGAAGTTGTTGAAGGAATGAAGCTCGACAGGGGTTACATATCTCCTTATTTCATAACCAACCAGAAAAATCAAAAATGTGTAAGCATTTGCTCCTGTATGACTGATTGTTGAGTTGCTGCTTCTTTTAGTCACAATTTTCCCTGGGTGTTTTTCAGGAATTAGAAGATCCTCTCATTCTTGTCCATGAGAAGAAAATCTCAAATCTAACTGCTGTTGTGAGGGTATTAGAGCTGGCATTGAAGGTAAGTGTTTTGTCATTGATATGCAAATGATAATAGTGAATGTTCTTTTGTGACTGGTTCTCAAATTGACCAATTTCTTCTTATCTTTGTTCAGAGACAAAGGCCCTTATTGATTGTTGCTGAAGATGTTGAAAGTGAAGCGCTAGCAACTCTTATTTTGAATAAGCTTCGTGCTGGAATCAAGGTTCATTTATTACTGAGTTTTGCATTGCTTTTGCCTTTTAGATACTCAATTTTCTCTTCAATTAATTTTTCAGTCGTTAGTTTCTGATCTTATCTGCATCTTTTACTGCATAGGTATGTGCCATCAAGGCCCCTGGATTTGGAGAGAACAGGAAGGCCAATATGCAGGATCTGGCTGTTCTCACTGGTGGTGATGTAAGTTAATTCTCCCAAATATGTAAATTTAGTGTCAATGTTATTGTATGTGGCATGACCGTACAGGGTACGTGTTTTTGTGTATTGTAGCTGATAACTGAAGAGCTCGGCATGGACCTTGAGAAAGTGAATCTGGATATGCTCGGCACTTGCAAAAAGGTAAGTTCAAATGCCATTGGTGAGATGTCATGTGCACTTCAGCTTTTTAATATTTTTCCTGTTATTGTGTACATCATAATTTCCATTAATTAGTCATCTTGTCAAGTTTTCACACTTGAATATATTTTTGTTTTCTTTTCAAGATTGCACGATGGAACAGTGTAATGCTTTTGCCTTGCATTTTTAATACATATGTCTTTAACGTGTAATTTATGTCATGTAGGTTACAATATCGAAGGATGACACTGTCATTCTGGACGGTGCTGGTGATAAGAAGTCCATTGAAGAAAGATGTGAACAGGTATGTGTCATTTCCAGTTGAATTATATTCTCATTCGTCGTTGAACTTATGCTGATATGGAAATAACAAAAGTAACTGACACTGATCTTTTGGAATTCAAACTTTGATTAATGAGTCTGAAGTCATTTGCTGTGCTTTTTTTGTTATAACAGATTAGGTCTGCGATTGAGAACAGCACTTCTGATTATGACAAGGAGAAGTTGCAAGAAAGATTGGCAAAGCTTTCTGGTGGTGTTGCTGTGTTGAAGGTCTGCTGCGGTTTTATATAGCCCGCTGCCTACATTTGATATTCCATCAACTTATAATGCAAAAATGCAGACTGGGTTTTCCTGGTCTTGCTGAATTCTCTTAAATAGTTGTATAGGTTCCTGGAAACCTTTTTGAAAACCTTTTAACATCGTTGAGCATAGAGTAAAAGTTGACAATAGCGGAAATTTACTTTTTGCAGATTGGAGGAGCTAGTGAAGCTGAAGTTAGTGAGAAGAAAGATAGAGTTACTGATGCTTTGAATGCGACGAAGGCAGCTGTAGAAGAGGGTATTGTGCCGGGTGAGTTTCTGTGTTCTCTTCTTCCTAAGATAATATTAATATTGGTAAAATCTTATCTGTGGACAATCTTTTCATTCTTCACTAATTTGCTTGTAGGTGGTGGTGTTGCCCTTCTATATGCGGCAAAGGAGTTGGAAAAGCTGTCCACTGCTAACTTTGACCAGAAGATTGGTGTTCAGATTATTCAGAATGCTCTAAAGGTTTGTATCCTATCTGCCTTTTCTAGATATGTTATGTGGCCTTGTAATGGCTTTTAAAGTTCAAATATGTTCATTGTCATATTAAATTAGCTAATTATATGAACTCGCGCACATCATCCTACAAAGAAAATCTTAAGTGACTCAGCTGACTGGTTGCATACTCCTCTTCCACTACGGAGAAGCTTACTATTTCCTATTCCAGTGTTGTGATCTAATAAATTAAAAATGTAATTTTCATTTGCAGACACCAGTGCACACAATTGCTGCCAATGCAGGAGTTGAGGGGGCTGTTGTGGTTGGTAAGTTATTGGAGCAGGACAACACTGACCTTGGGTATGATGCCGCCAAAGGTCAGTACTGGAGAATTTTCTTCTCATCTCTCTTCAACCTCTTTCCCCCAATGTACACTCTGATTTACTGAATGAAATCTTTTTATATTCAGGTGATTATGTTGATATGGTCAAGTCTGGAATTATTGATCCATTGAAAGTAATCAGAACTGCTTTGGTTGATGCTGCAAGGTAAGCACAAGAAGCTGGCTCCTTTTAGAGTATTATTATTAATCCAGTATAATTGTTGCATTATGGAAATGTCTGTGGGCAGTAATTTTGTTATGTTACCTTCTCTTGCAGTGTATCATCGTTAATGACCACAACTGAAGCTATTGTTGTTGAGCTGCCTAAGGAGGAGAAGGAAGCTCCGGGAGGCATGGGTGGCATGGGCGGAATGGGCGGCATGGACTATTGAAATCCCAATAGAATTCTCAACCCCCCCACCCCCCTCCCCTTTTTTGGGTTCCATAATCAACATACAATCTGAATGTTAGGATTTTGTGGCCAGCTTAATGAGTCTCAATTGTGTCAATCATAAGGCATCCTTGTAATCATAGTGAGAGGTAGGCATTTAGGTCGTTTGGCAATTTAGGATAAAACATTGCTGATTGATCCTCCACTTGGATGATTGGTTGGTTTTTTAATTGAACTGTATTTTATTTCAAAATAAAATATATCTTCCTTCCATATTTGGTGCTTGAAAATGCAATCTGATATTTTTTATCTTATTAGTTCCTATTATCCTTTTTTGGATTAGATCACAATGCAAATAATTAGGGGAATACGCAATCGTCCAATTTCAATTTGTTTCAAGTGACTTGTTTACAAATACATTTCAATTTTTATTGGTGGTTTATAATGAATAATTCTATAGCATCTTTTAATGTGCAGTTCCAATTGTTTTTAATTTTTTATGAAGCCATGTCTAAATCTCAATTGCTCATGTATTGGCATATTTTCACTTTTTGTGTTGGCGCGGGGGCGGGTGTTTCAAGTTGGATGTGAATGCTGGAAATGTATCACTTGTAAACTAACAGAAAAAAAAAATTCACAGATGAAACTAGGATGTGATACATTCTCGAAGAAGCTTCAACACTGCAAATTGAATTACACGCTAAGAAGCTGAACAACAAAAGCAGATGAATCCTAAATCATTAAATAGTTAGCCTGAACAGAGTAACATGAATCACACGCTAAATAGCTGAGCAACAAAAGAACAAAACAAACATGGTTCCTGTAACACGTTTTATTTTCACATCTAGGATGTACAAATGCATATGGCATAGGCAGGCATCATCTGCCTTTACGACGGTTTTTCAAAGCTGCACAATCTGGACAATACCATTTCCCTTTAGGCTGTTCTTTCAAACCAACACAGCCAAAGTGGAACCATTCTATCTTGCACTGTCAAGACAAAAACAGACACTTTCGTCAGATGGATATTACATAAAAGAAGATATATTAGGGATTTACTCATCTGAGGATTCAATTACATACATTGGGGTTATCGCATGCAACCATCTCTCCATAGCTGACTTGGTTGCAGACACAGTATGTGGGTTCATTTGGATCCACGGGTAAATCTAACTCCATACCAGTAGGATTTGCAACTGGTGTTGCCGCTGCTTCTGTCACTGCTGCTGCTGCAGCAGCTGCCGCTGTTGCCAGGCGTGTTCTGCAGATATAGGGTTAAAGATCAGCTTGGAAATACATTTCTTCTTCTTCTTCTTCTTCTTCCATGAACAGGCTCATATTTGAAATAAAACATAGGTTATCTAGAAAAGAAACATTTGTTTCTACTTGATATTTCTCCCTTCTCTCATATGGGTACAAACATATCATTCTCTTTGTTTCAGACAAGTATCAGATAGATATGATTGAAAAATACGTGACAAGCTAATAAAAATAACATATATAAGTAAACAACCGTTGAAAGTAGAATATACCATCCATTTTTCTTGCTGTCAAACTTTTCTGTTTTGTCAAAATTGACTATTATCTTCACAAGAGCTGCTAATAGCTATCCTTAGCCTCCATGAAGGATAGAAGTTGATTCACACAGAGCCCTAACAAAGTAATATTATACTGAGTAATTTTTCTCCTCAACCCACTCACATGCTCTGTTTCTAGGTCCCTTTGGCTTACTCTATATCGTATCCATTCTACTTTCACAGTTAGAAGAAACCCACTCCTCAATAATTTCGATTCGTATCTCAATTAGGGGAGAAAATATCTTCCAATTTCTAACTCTCGATAACATGTGCAGAAGAAAATGAGTCCTATCGAAGTGGATTATATTCAATATTCTTCCAAGTCCACTTTCTCACATGCTCTTCTGTATGGTCGTCCAGCTTTCTTAATCCTTGTTGTTACCATAAGAGAACATGCACTCCATTCTCACATTCTAAATGAAGCTCTAACTATGTACAGAATCCAATCTCTAATAGGAGATCCATTCTGCTTAGCCAGCGCCAAAGTGGTTAAACATCAAATTCAGACAGAACTAAATAAAGTTAATGCAATCAACATTCGAGGAAAAAGAAGAGCTCTAGAGATGACAGGAAAAAATTAAGATCATAAAGCTACGGGTAGTTTTAAATACTTCATATGGAAACTATAATAAGCATATTTAGGATAGGAAGATACTTTTTACGTCCTCCTCTACCACCCTCACTGCTCCTTCCAGATTTTGTGCTACCATCAAGAGTTGGAGCAGGTGATGCAGTTGTAGCAACACTATCTCTTTCTGCCAAGAACCATGTGAACACGAAACACTTAGCAAACACATAATCCAGATAGAAATACTATTTACTTAAAAAAAAAAGTTCAAAGCATAAACCTATGTAATGAACAGGTAAAAAATGTGGAAATGGAAAATACCACGTCGAAGCTCGTCATCGAAATTCTTCAGATATTGATCCAGTTGTTGTATGTGGGTATCTACCTGAAACATGTAGTGCATACACAATTAGCAACAACCAACCAAAGATTGATTCATATGTTGGAGCTTCTATGTGCATGGAATAATCACATAATGTACATCAGACAGAACTTGTGGCTAATAATAATGTGCTACATCTATGACAAAGTAGTTTATTGTCTCATACCCATAATCATGGCATATTAACGATAGTATTGTTTGATAATTAAACAAAACCGTTATTGAATTTCCATGCATTTCCACAACCTCATTAGAAAGATAAATGAATAATATTTTTGATGAGTGTAGTATTCACCCCGTGAGTAATGTGAATGCAATGCAATTGTTCTTTGATCATTCAAAAATCTCATCAGCTACTGTGCAAAGAGATTACTTTGAGAGTAATAAACAGTCTGAGTTATAAATGTGCAGCAATCAAATGTTAATGCAAACAATCCACATATGACATACCAAATCATAAGCCTGAACAGCCAAGGCAACCTTTTCATCTGCAATCCTGATGCTATGCTTTTGCTCATCAAGGGCATCATCGGAGAATCTAATAAGTGAAGTATTTGGAGTAATATTCCCAGCCCTAATTTCCCGCATAAGATCCTCTATTTCTTGTTCACATCTTTGTTCATTTTGTCTTTGGATTTCTGCCAGTGTATGTACAAAAAAACACTGCATTTGAGCATCCCAGACCAAAGGAGGAAAAAATATGCCCATAAACGTAAGCAAAAAGACTTGAAACCTTTTAAACATACTTCTTTCTGCAGGGATGGCAGACTATAAATGGCGTGGGAGGGTAGGGTGAGTATTAGTATTTTGATTGTTCCAATCCTACTAATTAAGCTTGCCTGTCCTAGAATCTGTGAAACTCATCACTCAAGTTTATAAGGGCATTGAGACCGCAGCTATTACACAGAAGGATAAAAATCACTAGTGATTCATCTGGAGATGTTTTTATGGAGATCACTTAGTGTTTACTTACATTAAACTAGTGGGTACTGTCAATTTCTTCTAGCTCTTGGTCACAATAGGATCCCTATAATAGCTACATCACTACGTAAGACAATGACAAAGTTGACACCAGATCTAAGAATAATAAGATAATAAACTAAGAAAACCTCTAACTTCCAGTACCCTAATTCTGCTCCATTCCTTCCCCTTCCAGAGGGCAGGAATTAAAAGAGACAAGATTGCAAAGGTTGTTGGAAAGCCCGAAGTCGGATTATATTGATCACAAAACCAACAATATCGAATACGTCCATGCTTCTTAATGCACTAGAATAGATTGTTATCAGAAAGCAAACCTTGTAAACTTTTATCAAGATCTCTCAGCAACGCATACTTTTTTTGAAGAATATTTGGCAGCGATTCCAGATCTACAAAAAAAGCATTAAGCCAAGAGTTAAACGGAGAGTTTATATGTCATATGGTCTCAATGTCTATGCTAGCTAGCACAAAGTCTGAAAAACTTGAACAACTAATTCAAAGGTGAGTCATTAGGGCTAATGTTCTTTACTTCTACTAGTGTACGCTGAGCAATATATACTTCAATAAATATAGCTGATCAAATTAAAACTTTTTCAAGATGCACTAGCCTTTTTAATTATCATAAAGATACCCTTTTTCTTTGTGCAAATTATATGACTGCTGAAGAACACATAGAAAAAAAAAACGAAAAAGGCATAAATTTCAAACAATTTCATCTTAAAATTGGATAATCATTGTGTCATACAGAAGCAGCTTTAATTAGGGTTTCTATCATTAAATAAGACAGATAATTAGAGAGCTTACTGGCTTGAAACTCATCGAGAAATGACATGTTCGGTGAATAATTTAGGGGATCTCAGGATTCACTGCAGCTGATTTCGTTTAATTTCTGTGTAACTTTTCGGATTCTTCCCGCCAGAGATTCAACGAACTTTCGAGCCCTAGAATCGGGTTTCTGGTTATCAAATTGACATTTATGTCCTTCAGTATTTTCGTTTTTAACTTTTTATCTTGTACAGTTGTACTTTATCCGGTCGTCCAGGTGGTGGATGCGGTGTCGTTTCAAAACGAGGATACGGAAATAGGGAACTAAACCATCTTAGCCAGGCCCATCGGGTTTCAAAGTTGGGCCTTCCGTCGTGCTTCGCACTCGGCCCATATTTTAAAATGGGAAGCCTAGATGACTTTAAATGTGTGTTGCTAAAATTGCGTTTTTCGAGTCAATTGGCAGTGTTTTAAGATTCAGTGGTCACCGTTTGTTAATTAACTTTTGATTTTATTAATGGGATATTATTATTTTTTCATTAAAAAATATTTTGATACATTATGTCAGTATTATAATTTAATAAAATTATTATTTTACCATTAAATCTTTAATCTGTTAATATTTTATCACTATTTTGTTAACCGAATAAAAATTATGCTGACGTTATAACAGTATTTTAGACATATCACGTGAGGCGAAAACGCTGCGTTCTGCAATTGTAGTACAGTTACAGCACCCTTGCTCGTTCATTTTCTGAGAAAATTTTTCTCGTGCGTCGCAAAACTCTCTGATCAAATGGAAAAGCCAGAAGAAGAACAAGAAGAAACCAGCTGGAGCGAAGCAGTGGAAGATCTGGTGGAAGCAGTAAACACAGAAGCAGCCATCTCTCTTCTCGAATCCACAATTTCCAAGCTTGAAAAAATCCAGCAATCACAACCCACAAAAGAATCGCTCAATCTCCAGTTAGCTTCAGCTCTTACTAACTTGGCCAATCTCTACTCCTCCAATGGCTTCTCTCTCAAATCCGACCACCTCCTCTCTCGCGCTTTCCAAATTCGGTACATTCACATCAAAATTCACGCACCTTTTTCTTTTTTTTCCCCTAATATCTTTATGTTATTTTTTTTTCATCTGGGTCCCTGATTTTTTTGCCGTTTTGCTGTAATTTTTGCCTACTGTTGCTTGTAATTCTCGTTTTGCTGTAATTCGTTACTTGGTTTTGCTTGTTTGAGTTATTATTACTGTCTGAAGCTTCGAGGGGCTGAAGATGAATGGTGATTGATGACCCCAGACCGGATTTGATGTGGCTGTCCCGTTATTTGACGAGACAAACATTGTTCATTCAATTTATTTGACAATATTGTAGTGTGGGCGAATAAACGTTGAAGTTATTAAAAAGTTAGGCAAGCGACCCCTGAACTTGTGAGGCATATCCACTATGATAATCCTTGTGTTAATTAACTCATTAAAATCTATAAGGCTGGTAGTTATTAAATTGTCTTTGGAAACATGATAAACTTCTGTAATTTAAAATTTTTATTAATATAATTTTTTATTTATACAATAAAAAATTTATTATATTTTTAATAATTTTATTAAAATTATCATTTAAAATTTATTTTATTACATATTATTAATTTTTATTTTATAGTTATATATATATATATATATATATATATATATATATATATATTATATATATAACTTAGCACCTTTATTTTTTGATTGGTTTAAAATGTATGCTTCCGACAATAACATTTCCTATCCTTTCAAAGAGTCAAACCCAATTACTACTAGAAAGAAAATTCCTGAATGGAATCTTTCTGATAGTAGTAACATTATCGAGTCTGAACATCCTCCCCTCAGGAGTATAACCTGAGGTTTGTGATCTTGAATGTAAGCACCTTCCATTACCCATATTCTGATAAAGGTTACAAAAACATTACCAGTCTTATTTGTGAAGGTCCATCCTAGAAATAAATGTTTAATATTGCCCTAAGCGGATGCAGACTCCTTATAAGGATCTTTTTCAAGATGTTGGCAAAATTCAGAATATGGGTTATAAATGTCATTCATGATTCTTTGAAATTCTGAAGGTGCATTCTTTAAACCAAATGGCATAACGGTCCACTCATACTATCCAAAGTAAGCTCATGAAGTTTCAAAAAACCCGAACCTTCTAAAGTTCCTATTGTCAAAACCCCTTTCAATTACAGAGAAGCCATATGTCACAAATGTGGTAAAAAAGGCCATACTGCAAATTACTGCAGGATGAGTAAAAAACTTCATGAGCTTAATCTCGATGAAGAAGTCCTTTCAAAAATTTCCTCTCTTCTTATTGAGTCTTCTGATTATGAGTCTTCCATGACTGGAGATAGTGAGCCTCTCCAGGTTGACGAGTTAATTGACTCCGATACCTCCTTTTCATCCGATAGTGATTCTGAGTCAGAGTCTTACTTAAAGAAAATTAATGTTTTGACTAGAGATCAGGAAACATTTCTTGAATTAGTCAAATACATTACTGACCCTACTCTTCAGAGAGAGTATTTGGATAAACTCCTGAAGACCCTTGATCAAAAACCCGAACCTTCTAAAGTTCCTATTGTCAAAAAACATGCTTATGATCTTACTCAAATTCTTGAAAAGAAAAAACATTCAAAATCTCCTATTCCTTCCATTCAAGATCTTCAGAGAGAGATTAAAGATATTAAAGCTGAAATAAAGGACTTGAAAGAAAAACAAAAAACCGATTCCGAAACCATTCAGATTCTTTTACAAAGACAACTCCAAGATCATTCTGATAATGAATCACATTCCAGTAATGATAATGAGGAAAATCTGAATCTTGAAAATATTGAGTCTGTACCCGGTGATTTTCTCTTTGTTTTAAACCAAATTACAATGAGAAAATATTTGATCAGAGTTACTTTTTTTTTTTTTTTTTTATAAGTAAATAACTAAAAATGCATACAGATTATTTACAATGCTTTACAGGGGGAAAAATACCAAAACAATCGTCTTCATTTTCATCCCCAAGAGAAATGAAGGGCTCTTCATCTTGATCTTCAGTGTCAGAGGATGCTGCAACAGAAGACTCTGATCGAGTAGTCAGTAGCTGCTTCATGATATCGAAGTATTCATCTTCAGACTTTGCACTGGCGAGAAGGGCCTGGGCTTTAGATCGCTGTGCTAGAAAGGTGCTGTGGGCTTTATTATCTTCAATACTGGGCTTTAGAAGACCATTTTGTTTAAGCCAATTGTGAATGATGGCTTCGGTCAATTTTGACTTTTCATCGAATTTGGACCACCATTTAATTTTAAAACATCTTTGAATAATTAATTGGGTGTCCAGAGTACGGTGTTGAAAATTCCACATCCAAACCCAGGGGAGGAAGAATTTGGTACAAAAACAGAGGAAAGGAGGGAACCTCTTTTCGGACTCAGAAGGAACATAATTGGCTTTAAAGAGGTTGAAACAGTTTGTGGCATTAGGGGTTAAAATATCGGTGGTTGGTCCAAAATAGGTCCACCATTGTTGGAACCAGTTTGGAAGGCTTTGTATGGTTATTTTGGTATTAAAGAAAAATAACCAGGAATGAGAATGTTTTGGGTTATGAATGAAAAACGTGTTGAACCACGCCTGTTGGTAATCCCAATATGAATAGGACAAACAGTGTGGGATTTTAAAAAGAAAATTGGCGGGAAATTTCTTTTGAACATGGAGTGGTTCACCCCACTGGCTTGGGCTAATAACCGTTTGGATAGTGGCCGTGGAATAGGCCGGCTCAGAATGGGACTCAGTATGGTAAAAATGTTTGAATTTTACTGAGCCAGTGGCTTCAAGGATGCTTTGATAATAAGAGTGAGGTTTTGAAAGATCCCATGGTTTGAAAAACCATCCTTTTGGGAAAATTTTTGAAACTGCTTTAAATGGGTCAGAATCATAAAATCCATCCTCCATAGTTAAAACATTTTGAGAATGGGGTTTATCATACCAATCCGATTTTTGGGAAAGCTTTGATTGTGAAACCACAACCTGGGAGGAAGTATTTCCAGAAGAAATTATTTCTTTAGACAAATTTCCGGATAAAGAAAGCTTTGGAATTTCTTTTAAAATAGGTTTTTCAATGTGTGAAAAATCTTCTTTTGGAGAAATTTGGCTTTGAGAAAAACTTTGTATGGCGAGCAAAAGCTCGGGAGATTGAGTAATGGATTTCATCCATTGATTTACCTGATCTTGGGAGGCCAGGGCTTTAACTCTCGCTTCATCATCTTCAATCATATCAATCCAGGACTTTATAGGCATTGCTGAAGACAGCAATTTTTCTTTTGGTGAAGAGGGGTGAGAGGCTTTAGGGGGTGTCTGGGACACAGGATCTTTGAGGATCCCCTTCCCTTTGTCTTTGGTCTTTTTGGGCGGCATTATCTGTTTTGAAGAAATTCTCGGGTCAGAAAATCGGGGACATAATTTTTGTCACCTTTAATAAATTCAATATCAAAATCAAAAACACTTAAAATTGCTTGCCATCGTGCAAAAATCTGTTTTGATGCAATGTTTTGAACATCTTTTTCTAAAACATGTTTTGCAGCTTTGCAATCAATTCGAAGTAAGAATTTCTGATTTAATAAATCACTTTGAAACTTTGATATGCATAAAACAATAGAAAGAATTTCTTTTTTAATGGTAGAATAATTTTTTTGACAATCATTCCAATGTGCAGATGCATATTGTACTATTTGTTCTTTACCATGTTCAACTTGCTTGAGAATACCACCATATCCTAAATCTGATGCATCAGTTTCAACAATTTTAGGTAGTGTTGGATGAGCCAAATACAAGCATGGAATTTCTTTTACCATTGTCTTTATCTGCTTTACAATTTGGGTATGATGTTCTGACCATGCAACCGGGTTTTTCTTTAACCTATCATGTAATGGTTTTGCAATCCTATTGATATTAGGACAGAAGTCAAGAACATAATTCAAGCTTCCTAAAAATCTTTGCAATTGGGTTTTATCTACAATTTTGTCAGGAAACTTATCAGTAAAAGACAAAGATCTTTCAATGGGAGTGATAGTTCCTTTGAAAATGTAGTGACCGAGGAATCTAATTTTTGTTTGGAATAAAGAAATCTTCGAAGAAGAAATGGCTAAACCAGCCTTCCGGGTTACTAAATAAAAAGTCTTTAAATGTTTAAAATGTTGATCTATTGATTGAGAAAAAATCAATACATCATCAATGTAAACGATGCAAAATTCAGAATATGGGTTATAAATGTCATTCATGATTCTTTGAAATTCTGAAGGTGCATTCTTTAAACCAAATGGCATAACGGTCCACTCATACTGTCCAAATGGAACAGTAAAAGCAGTTTTATATCGATCTTTAGGGTGGATTTGAATTTGCCAAAAACCAGACTTCATGTCAAATTTCGAAAAGATGAACGCAGAGTGAAGTTTTTGAAGCAAATCTTTTTTATTTGGAATCGGATAACGAATCCATTTTAAAGCTTTATTCAAAGGTTTATAATTAATAACAAGTCTCGGTGTGCCTCTTTCAATTTCAGAATTTTTATTAACATAAAAAGCAGCGCAAGACCAAGGCGATCTCGATTTAACAATTAAACCTTTGGCTTCCAAATCTTTAATTTCATTCCTGCAATGTTGCTCAAGTTCCATATTCATTTGGATAGGACGGGCTTTAGTAGGAATATTTCTTTCATCAAAAGAATTCTCGTAAGGCAAATCTACCAAATGTTGTTTTCTATTCCAAAAAGCATTTGGTAAATCGGCAGAAATTTCTTTCTTGATAAGTTTTTCAAAATCAGAAATTTTTTGTTTTATAAAATTACTTTGTAATTGGGCTTCAATTCTTTGCAAATTTAGATCCTGTTTCAAATGATTTAAATCCTTTTGTTTTGTTTTTAATAAAACATTTATTTGATTTTGGTAAACAGAACATGCTTTAATGATATTTAAATTCCTTGTTTTTGGTTTTTCAACAAAAGGGAAAACAAGTCTTTTATTTCTAGCTTTGAAGGATATACCATCATAATTGACAGTATAAGGAGTAATTAAATTGATAAAGGGAGTTCCTAAAATAACGGTATGACGAATGTCATTTGTTAAAAGGAAAGAAGTTTTAAAATCAAATCCATTGTTATGAATAAGGCCTTCAGCTTTGGAGGAAATTTTTAATTTTGAATTATTGGCGGCAGAAAGCTTTTCTTTTGTCTTTTCATGAAATTCTTTTGGCACAATAACTTCTTGGATACAATTTAGATCAGCACCAGTGTCAAATAAGGCAATAGTGTCAACCATGAAGTCTTTAGAAAAAATTAAAGTAACTCTGATCAAATATTTTCTCATTGTAATTTGGTTTAAAACAAAGAGAAAATCACCGGGTACAGACTCAATATTTTCAAGATTCAGATTTTCCTCATTATCATTACTGGAATGTGATTCATTATCAGAATGATCTTGGAGTTGTCTTTGTAAAAGAATCTGAATGGTTTCGGAATCGGTTTTTTGTTTTTCTTTCAAGTCCTTTATTTCAGCTTTAATATCTTTAATCTCTCTCTGAAGATCTTGAATGGAAGGAATAGGAGATTTTGAATGTTTTTTCTTTTCAAGAATTTGAGTAAGATCATAAGCATGTTTTTTGACAATAGGAACTTTAGAAGGTTCGGGTTTTTGATCAAGGGTCTTCAGGAGTTTATCCAAATACTCTCTCTGAAGAGTAGGGTCAGTAATGTATTTGACTAATTCAAGAAATGTTTCCTGATCTCTAGTCAAAACATTAATTTTCTTTAAGTAAGACTCTGACTCAGAATCACTATCGGATGAAAAGGAGGTATCGGAGTCAATTAACTCGTCAACCTGGAGAGGCTCACTATCTCCAGTCATGGAAGACTCATAATCAGAAGACTCAATAAGAAGAGAGGAAATTTTTGAAAGGACTTCTTCATCGAGATTAAGCTCATGAAGTTTTTTACTCATCCTGCAGTAATTTGCAGTATGGCCTTTTTTACCACATTTGTGACATATGGCTTCTCTGTAATTGAAAGGGGTTTTGGGCTTGAAGTTTTTCTTATTAGAGAAATGGGGCTTTTTATAAGGCCTTGCAGGTTTCTTATAAAAATTATCTCTAGAATTAGTAATGGGTTTCCCATGGCTTTTGGACTTGTAATGTTTTTTGTAAGGCCTCGAAGAGCACTTACCATTACAGTTTTTGGAGGGAGATTTAAAAGGATCATAATTGAATTGTTTACAAAAATCGCCTAGCTCATGCTTAGACTGTCTAAGTTCTCTTTTTAGACGTTTTTGTAACTTTAGATCTTGGCAAATCTTTAATCCTTCTTTGTTGACAAAACTGACTAACTCGCCATAGGCAAGTTCGTCATAAGGAATACGATTATCATAAAGGGCTTTAATGGAGTTTCTTACCTTTTCTCCCAAGAGAGTAGGTAAGCCAGCAAGGAATTTTTCTTTCCAAGTAGTATGATTTGCATCATCTCTTAGAAAGAGTCGAGTAAAGAAGGAGGCAACGAGACCAGATCTCAATCCTCAGTTGTACTCCTTCTTTTCTCCCCCTTCAATCAGAGCACCAGTTCTGGGATCCAGTTCTGGTACTGTGTATGTTTTAGCAACCAACCTTAATGTATGTTTATTTATGCATACCCTTGTTGCTAGGCTTGCTGAATAATTTTAAATAAAGAATAAAAAGATAAAAGTTGAAAAGCCGACAAAATCTCCGGTAGTTCACCAAGATCTACCCTTTATCATTAAGTTGATAACATTTAATTCAATTCATACGCAACATCTTGAGTCGTTTCCTTACTGGTATCAGAGCACACGTGGTCTGACTTGTAATGTTTTTTCTTTCAAAAAAAACATTCTGAATACATTACAAGTCCCTTTATCAATTTGTAATGTTAATAGTGCTCTTCGAGGCCTTACAAAAAACATTACAAGTCCAAAAAATAAAAGATCTCAATCCTCACCAAGATCTTTAATACATTTTAAACCAATCAACATTCTGAATACATGCTAGGAATATTTGCCAACATCTTGAGTCGTTTCCTTACTTGTATTCCTTCTGGATAAAATTATTCAGAAGTTTTCTGTGTGTGTAAAGTTTTCAAATTTTAAGTTCTGTGTGTGTGGTGAATTTTTTACTGGTTATAAGTCCCGTCTTAGGAGTCTGCATCCGCTTAGGGCAATAAACCCATACCTGGTCTCGTTTCCTTACTGGTATCAGAGCCAAGTTGAAGTAGGTGTTATATAGGTGCTAAGAGTCTGTGTGTGTAAAGTTTTCAAATTTTAAGTTCTGTGTGTGTGGTGAATTTTTTACTGGTTATAAGTCCCGTCTTAGGAGTCTGCATCCGCTTAGGGCAATAAACCCATACCTGTAGCCACTCATATAGGTTTCAAAATTTGTAATTTTGTGATTCATGGATACTATCACCTGTAGAACATTTTCTTTTTCTAGCTCTTCTTCCGGGAAGACTAGTGATTCAAAGAATATTGTGAGTTCTGAAGAATTTGTTATCTCTGATTTTGATAAAGCTATTGAAAATTGGGAATTACCTAAAGTCTCTAGAGAAATGATTTACAAAACAAAAAAGCTTGACTTTCTAAAGAGTGATTATATTATAAAAACCGAGGAAAGAGACATCACACTTACAAAGCCTTTTGAAACAATTCATCTGTTTTCAGAAAAAACTTTAAAAACCTTGAACGAGAAAAAGTTTAATTATGTTCATATTGGTCTCATCCAAGTCGGAATAAAACCTTTAACTAAGGAAGGTTTGGATACTTCCATCCTTGCTGTCCTTCGTGATGGCAGGTTCATGTCCTTTGATGATTCTCTACTCAGCAGTGTAGAATCTAGTCTTTGCAAAGGACCAATCCACTTCAACTGTTACCCAAACATAACAGTTTCCCTTAAAGATAAAAATATCTTCAAAAGCATGATTTTGCAAATCAAAACCCACAATTACCATATGATTGAGGGTTCAATTCCAGTTGCATTAATTTACAAAATCTCTTATAAAGCAATGAATTCCGCGTTTAATACGCAACATAAATTCCAGTCAAAAAGAGATGAGACTCTTCTCTTGCAGACTGATTTGTCCAAAGCCAATATGGTTGTCCCAAAGCCTATTCAATGGAAAGACATTCATCTTCCAGACGAATGGATTCTTGATGGAGCCACTGAACCAGTGATTCCAAAACATCTTGAGCCCAATACTGAGTTGCAAAATGTGACTCAGTTTTCCGATGGTAAAGTCAAACTATCCTTTAAGAGACCTATTTTTTCTACATATTCTGATAAAGATTCTTGTTTTAGTATGCATTCCTTTGAAAAACAGTTTTCAAAAATCCCAACAGAAATAAATATTCCTAAAGAACAAGCTAATTTTCCCACTTCGGATATTCCTAGTTCTTCTATCCATTCAGTCAATTATAGTACTAGTGTCCCTCATCCTATCTACACTAGTAGTCAGAGAATTCAAAGACAGGAAGAGAAAGAACCTTCTCCTCCAACTTCTCCTACCTTTTCTGCCGTTACCGAAAACGCCATTAATGTCCTTGAAAAAATTTTTGATATTGACAAAACTCTCCTTCATAATGATTTTTATTCAGATAATAATAAAGAGAAAAGACTTTGGTTTTTTAAACATTTTTTAAACAACAGAAAAGAAATTCAAGAAATTTATTATGATTTTGTCAATTTGCATAAAGTCCATATCTTATTTTTTGATTGGTTTAAAATGTATGCTTCCGACAATAACATTTCCTATCCTTTCAAAGAGTCAAACCCAATTACTACTAGAAAGAAAATTCCTGAATGGAATCTTTCTGATAGTAGTAACATTATCGAGTCTGAACATCCTCCCCTCAGGAGTATAACCATAGCACATGGTGAACCTCCTATTCCAATCAAAGCCTCTCATTTCAAAGTTCATAAATCCGATGACTCTAATAAAAATTTAGATAGTATTATCCAACAGAATAATTTCTGTAATACTAATCTAAATACCATAGGAAAACAGTTGACCCGTATAGAAAGTCAAATCCAACAGTCTTCCACAACTGTTACTTCTGTTTCTAAGCCAATTCCTTCCAAAACCGAGTCCTTGAAAAAGCTTAAAGAACCTATTTTCAGACCATTCCAGGTCTCGAAACATAGTCAAGAGCTTGTTCAAGAGTCAAAGTTAGAATTTGCTAAAGCCATTAGGGAACAACTAGATAGAATAGAAGCTTCATCTTCTGCTTCTACTTCTAAAATCCAAATAGCTCCTGATACACCCCAATCCAAAACACCTAGTAGCATTCAGTCTCATACTGTAGGTGTCCTTGACCAAGACTATGACCAGTCTTCTATAGCCACTTCTGATATAGAAGCATTTCAAGACCCAACCCCAAAGGTTAATAGAGTCCATTGGGAATTGGCACTTCCTGCTACTTCTCATTCTCCTCCTGACCTAGCTATTGCTAATAGGCCTAGTGCACTAAATCAATCCCGATTTAATGCATCTTCTGTCTATGAATGGAATATAGATGGAATGTCTGAGTACAATATACTTGGTCTATTACAACAAATGACTATGGCTGCCAATGCTTATAAAACCCAATCAGGAACCTCTGATAAAGCCATAGCAGAAATCCTTATAGCCGGTTTCACAGGCCAACTTAAAGGCTGGTGGGATCATCTCCTCACCAAACAACAGCAATCTGACATCTTGAATGCTATTCAAACCGATGAGGATCAAATCCCCATTATGGATGAAAATAATGGCCCCATTCAAGATGCGGTCGCAACTCTTATCCTAACCATTTCCCTTCATTTCATAGGTGATCCTTCACACCTAAGAGATAAAAATGCTGAGTTACTACACAATTTGAGATGTAGGAAACTTAGTGATTTTCAAGACTATAGAACCACCTTCTTTACTCGACTCTTTCTAAGAGATGATGCAAATCATACTACTTGGAAAGAAAAATTCCTTGCTGGCTTACCTACTCTCTTGGGAGAAAAGGTAAGAAACTCCATTAAAGCCCTTTATGATAATCGTATTCCTTATGACGAACTTACCTATGGCGAGTTAGTCAGTTTTGTCAACAAAGAAGGATTAAAGATTTGCCAAGATCTAAAGTTACAAAAACGTCTAAAAAGAGAACTTAGACAGTCTAAGCATGAGCTAGGCGATTTTTGTAAACAATTCAATTATGATCCTTTTAAATCTCCCTCCAAAAACTGTAATGGTAAGTGCTCTTCGAGGCCTTACAAAAAACATTACAAGTCCAAAAGCCATGGGAAACCCATTACTAATTCTAGAGATAATTTTTATAAGAAACCTGCAAGGCCTTATAAAAAGCCCCATTTCTCTAATAAGAAAAACTTCAAGCCCAAAACCTCTTTCAATTACAGAGAAGCCATATGTCACAAATGTGGTAAAAAAGGCCATACTGCAAATTACTGCAGGATGAGTAAAAAACTTCATGAGCTTAATCTCGATGAAGAAGTCCTTTCAAAAATTTCCTCTCTTCTTATTGAGTCTTCTGATTATGAGTCTTCCATGACTGGAGATAGTGAGCCTCTCCAGGTTGACGAGTTAATTGACTCCGATACCTCCTTTTCATCCGATAGTGATTCTGAGTCAGAGTCTTACTTAAAGAAAATTAATGTTTTGACTAGAGATCAGGAAACATTTCTTGAATTAGTCAAATACATTACTGACCCTACTCTTCAGAGAGAGTATTTGGATAAACTCCTGAAGACCCTTGATCAAAAACCCGAACCTTCTAAAGTTCCTATTGTCAAAAAACATGCTTATGATCTTACTCAAATTCTTGAAAAGAAAAAACATTCAAAATCTCCTATTCCTTCCATTCAAGATCTTCAGAGAGAGATTAAAGATATTAAAGCTGAAATAAAGGACTTGAAAGAAAAACAAAAAACCGATTCCGAAACCATTCAGATTCTTTTACAAAGACAACTCCAAGATCATTCTGATAATGAATCACATTCCAGTAATGATAATGAGGAAAATCTGAATCTTGAAAATATTGAATCTGTACCCGATGATTTTCTCTTTGTTTTAAACCAAATTACAATGAGAAAATATTTGATCAGAGTTACTTTAATTTTTTCTAAAGACTTCATGGTTGACACTATTGCCTTATTTGACACTGGTGCTGATCTAAATTGTATCCAAGAAGTTATTGTGCCAAAAGAATTTCATGAAAAGACAAAAGAAAAGCTTTCTGCCGCCAATAATTCAAAATTAAAAATTTCCTCCAAAGCTGAAGGCCTTATTCATAATAATGGATTTGATTTTAAAACTTCTTTCCTTTTAACAAATGACATTCGTCATACCGTTATTTTAGGAACTCCCTTTATCAATTTAATTACTCCTTATACTGTCAATTATGATGGTATATCCTTCAAAGCTAGAAATAAAAGACTTGTTTTCCCTTTTGTTGAAAAACCAAAAACAAGGAATTTAAATATCATTAAAGCATGTTCTGTTTACCAAAATCAAATAAATGTTTTATTAAAAACAAAACAAAAGGATTTAAATCATTTGAAACAGGATCTAAATTTGCAAAGAATTGAAGCCCAATTACAAAGTAATTTTATAAAACAAAAAATTTCTGATTTTGAAAAACTTATCAAGAAAGAAATTTCTGCCGATTTACCAAATGCTTTTTGGAATAGAAAACAACATTTGGTAGATTTGCCTTACGAGAATTCTTTTGATGAAAGAAATATTCCTACTAAAGCCCGTCCTATCCAAATGAATATGGAACTTGAGCAACATTGCAGGAATGAAATTAAAGATTTGGAAGCCAAAGGTTTAATTGTTAAATCGAGATCGCCTTGGTCTTGCGCTGCTTTTTATGTTAATAAAAATTCTGAAATTGAAAGAGGCACACCGAGACTTGTTATTAATTATAAACCTTTGAATAAAGCTTTAAAATGGATTCGTTATCCGATTCCAAATAAAAAAGATTTGCTTCAAAAACTTCACTCTGCGTTCATCTTTTCGAAATTTGACATGAAGTCTGGTTTTTGGCAAATTCAAATCCACCCTAAAGATCGATATAAAACTGCTTTTACTGTTCCATTTGGACAGTATGAGTGGACCGTTATGCCATTTGGTTTAAAGAATGCACCTTCAGAATTTCAAAGAATCATGAATGACATTTATAACCCATATTCTGAATTTTGCATCGTTTACATTGATGATGTATTGATTTTTTCTCAATCAATAGATCAACATTTTAAACATTTAAAGACTTTTTATTTAGTAACCCGGAAGGCTGGTTTAGCCATTTCTTCTTCGAAGATTTCTTTATTCCAAACAAAAATTAGATTCCTCGGTCACTACATTTTCAAAGGAACTATCACTCCCATTGAAAGATCTTTGTCTTTTACTGATAAGTTTCCTGACAAAATTGTAGATAAAACCCAATTGCAAAGATTTTTAGGAAGCTTGAATTATGTTCTTGACTTCTGTCCTAATATCAATAGGATTGCAAAACCATTACATGATAGGTTAAAGAAAAACCCGGTTGCATGGTCAGAACATCATACCCAAATTGTAAAGCAGATAAAGACAATGGTAAAAGAAATTCCATGCTTGTATTTGGCTCATCCAACACTACCTAAAATTGTTGAAACTGATGCATCAGATTTAGGATATGGTGGTATTCTCAAGCAAGTTGAACATGGTAAAGAACAAATAGTACAATATGCATCTGCACATTGGAATGATTGTCAAAAAAATTATTCTACCATTAAAAAAGAAATTCTTTCTATTGTTTTATGCATATCAAAGTTTCAAAGTGATTTATTAAATCAGAAATTCTTACTTCGAATTGATTGCAAAGCTGCAAAACATGTTTTAGAAAAAGATGTTCAAAACATTGCATCAAAACAGATTTTTGCACGATGGCAAGCAATTTTAAGTGTTTTTGATTTTGATATTGAATTTATTAAAGGTGACAAAAATTATGTCCCCGATTTTCTGACCCGAGAATTTCTTCAAAACAGATAATGCCGCCCAAAAAGACCAAAGACAAAGGGAAGGGGATCCTCAAAGATCCTGTGTCCCAGACACCCCCTAAAGCCTCTCACCCCTCTTCACCAAAAGAAAAATTGCTGTCTTCAGCAATGCCTATAAAGTCCTGGATTGATATGATTGAAGATGATGAAGCGAGAGTTAAAGCCCTGGCCTCCCAAGATCAGGTAAATCAATGGATGAAATCCATTACTCAATCTCCCGAGCTTTTGCTCGCCATACAAAGTTTTTCTCAAAGCCAAATTTCTCCAAAAGAAGATTTTTCACACATTGAAAAACCTATTTTAAAAGAAATTCCAAAGCTTTCTTTATCCGGAAATTTGTCTAAAGAAATAATTTCTTCTGGAAATACTTCCTCCCAGGTTGTGGTTTCACAATCAAAGCTTTCCCAAAAATCGGATTGGTATGATAAACCCCATTCTCAAAATGTTTTAACTATGGAGGATGGATTTTATGATTCTGACCCATTTAAAGCAGTTTCAAAAATTTTCCCAAAAGGATGGTTTTTCAAACCATGGGATCTTTCAAAACCTCACTCTTATTATCAAAGCATCCTTGAAGCCACTGGCTCAGTAAAATTCAAACACTTTTACCATACTGAGTCCCATTCTGAGCCGGCCTATTCCACGGCCACTATCCAAACGGTTATTAGCCCAAGCCAGTGGGGTGAACCACTCCATGTTCAAAAGAAATTTCCCGCCAATTTTCTTTTTAAAATCCCACACTGTTTGTCCTATTCATATTGGGATTACCAACAGGCGTGGTTCAACACGTTTTTCATTCATAACCCAAAACATTCTCATTCCTGGTTATTTTTCTTTAATACCAAAATAACCATACAAAGCCTTCCAAACTGGTTCCAACAATGGTGGACCTATTTTGGACCAACCACCGATATTTTAACCCCTAATGCCACAAACTGTTTCAACCTCTTTAAAGCCAATTATGTTCCTTCTGAGTCCGAAAAGAGGTTCCCTCCTTTCCTCTGTTTTTGTACCAAATTCCTCCCCCCTCGTTTCCTTACTGGTATCAGAGCCAAGTTGAAGTAGGTGTTATATAGGTGCTAAGAGTCTGTGTGTGTAAAGTTTTCAAATTTTAAGTTCTGTGTGTGTGGTGAATTTTTTACTGGTTATAAGTCCCGTCTTAGGAGTCTGCATCCGCTTAGGGCAATAAACCCATACCTGTAGCCACTCATATAGGTTTCAAAATTTGTAATTTTGTGATTCATGGATACTATCACCTGTAGAACATTTTCTTTTTCTAGCTCTTCTTCCGGGAAGACTAGTGATTCAAAGAATATTGTGAGTTCTGAAGAATTTGTTATCTCTGATTTTGATAAAGCTATTGATAATTGGGAATTACCTAAAGTCTCTAGAGAAATGATTTACAAAACAAAAAAGCTTGACTTTCTAAAGAGTGATTATATTATAAAAACCGAGGAAAGAGACATCACACTTACAAAGCCTTTTGAAACAATTCATCTGTTTTCAGAAAAAACTTTAAAAACCTTGAACGAGAAAAAGTTTAATTATGTTCATATTGGTCTCATCCAAGTCGGAATAAAACCTTTAACTAAGGAAGGTTTGGATACTTCCATCCTTGCTGTCCTTCGTGATGGCAGGTTCATGTCCTTTGATGATTCTCTACTCAGCAGTGTAGAATCTAGTCTTTGCAAAGGACCAATCCACTTCAACTGTTACCCAAACATAACAGTTTCCCTTAAAGATAAAAATATCTTCAAAAGCATGATTTTGCAAATCAAAACCCACAATTACCATATGATTGAGGGTTCAATTCCAGTTGCATTAATTTACAAAATCTCTTATAAAGCAATGAATTCCGCGTTTAATACGCAACATAAATTCCAGTCAAAAAGAGATGAGACTCTTCTCTTGCAGACTGATTTGTCCAAAGCCAATATGGTTGTCCCAAAGCCTATTCAATGGAAAGACATTCATCTTCCAGACGAATGGATTCTTGATGGAGCCACTGAACCAGTGATTCCAAAACATCTTGAGCCCAATACTGAGTTGCAAAATGTGACTCAGTTTTCCGATGGTAAAGTCAAACTATCCTTTAAGAGACCTACTTTTTCTACATATTCTGATAAAGATTCTTGTTTTAGTATGCATTCCTTTGAAAAACAGTTTTCAAAAATCCCAACAGAAATAAATATTCCTAAAGAACAAGCTAATTTTCCCACTTCGGATATTCCTAGTTCTTCTATCCATTCAGTCAATTATAGTACTAGTGTCCCTCATCCTATCTACACTAGTAGTCAGAGAATTCAAAGACAGGAAGAGAAAGAACCTTCTCCTCCAACTTCTCCTACCTTTTCTGCCGTTACCGAAAACGCCATTAATGTCCTTGAAAAAAATTTTGATATTGACAAAACTCTCCTTCATAATGATTTTTATTCAGATAATAATAAAGAGAAAAGACTTTGGTTTTTTAAACATTTTTTAAACAACAGAAAAGAAATTCAAGAAATTTATTATGATTTTGTCAATTTGCATAAAGTCCATATCTTATTTTTTGATTGGTTTAAAATGTATGCTTCCGACAATAACATTTCCTATCCTTTCAAAGAGTCAAACCCAATTACTACTAGAAAGAAAATTCCTGAATGGAATCTTTCTGATAGTAGTAACATTATCGAGTCTGAACATCCTCCCCTCAGGAGTATAACCATAGCACATGGTGAACCTCCTATTCCAATCAAAGCCTCTCCTTTCAAAGTTCATAAATCCGATGACTCTAATAAAAATTTAGATAGTATTATCCAACAGAATAATTTCTGTAATACTAATCTAAATACCATAGGAAAACAGTTGACCCGTATAGAAAGTCAAATCCAACAGTCTTCCACAACTGTTACTTCTGTTTCTAAGCCAATTCCTTCCAAAACCGAGTCCTTGAAAAAGCTTAAAGAACCTATTTTCAGACCATTCCAGGTCTCGAAACATAGTCAAGAGCTTGTTCAAGAGTCAAAGTTAGAATTTGCTAAAGCCATTAGGGAACAACTAGATAGAATAGAAGCTTCATCTTCTGCTTCTACTTCTAAAATCCAAATAGCTCCTGATACACCCCAATCCAAAACACCTAGTAGCATTCAGTCTCATACTGTAGGTGTCCTTGACCAAGACTATGACCAGTCTTCTATAGCCACTTCTGATATAGAAGCATTTCAAGACCCAACCCCAAAGGTTAATAGAGTCCATTGGGAATTGGCACTTCCTGCTACTTCTCATTCTCCTCCTGACCTAGCTATTGCTAATAGGCCTAGTGCACTAAATCAATCCCGATTTAATGCATCTTCTGTCTATGAATGGAATATAGATGGAATGTCTGAGTACAATATACTTGGTCTATTACAACAAATGACTATGGCTGCCAATGCTTATAAAACCCAATCAGGAACCTCTGATAAAGCCATAGCAGAAATCCTTATAGCCGGTTTCACAGGCCAACTTAAAGGCTGGTGGGATCATCTCCTCACCAAACAACAGCAATCTGACATCTTGAATGCTATTCAAACCGATGAGGATCAAATCCCCATTATGGATGAAAATAATGGCCCCATTCAAGATGCGGTCGCAACTCTTATCCTAACCATTTCCCTTCATTTCATAGGTGATCCTTCACACCTAAGAGATAAAAATGCTGAGTTACTACACAATTTGAGATGTAGGAAACTTAGTGATTTTCAAGACTATAGAACCACCTTCTTTACTCGACTCTTTCTAAGAGATGATGCAAATCATACTACTTGGAAAGAAAAATTCCTTGCTGGCTTACCTACTCTCTTGGGAGAAAAGGTAAGAAACTCCATTAAAGCCCTTTATGATAATCGTATTCCTTATGACGAACTTACCTATGGCGAGTTAGTCAGTTTTGTCAACAAAGAAGGATTAAAGATTTGCCAAGATCTAAAGTTACAAAAACGTCTAAAAAGAGAACTTAGACAGTCTAAGCATGAGCTAGGCGATTTTTGTAAACAATTCAATTATGATCCTTTTAAATCTCCCTCCAAAAACTGTAATGGTAAGTGCTCTTCGAGGCCTTACAAAAAACATTACAAGTCCAAAAGCCATGGGAAACCCATTACTAATTCTAGAGATAATTTTTATAAGAAACCTGCAAGGCCTTATAAAAAGCCCCATTTCTCTAATAAGAAAAACTTCAAGCCCAAAACCCCTTTCAATTACAGAGAAGCCATATGTCACAAATGTGGTAAAAAAGGCCATACTGCAAATTACTGCAGGATGAGTAAAAAACTTCATGAGCTTAATCTCGATGAAGAAGTCCTTTCAAAAATTTCCTCTCTTCTTATTGAGTCTTCTGATTATGAGTCTTCCATGACTGGAGATAGTGAGCCTCTCCAGGTTGACGAGTTAATTGACTCCGATACCTCCTTTTCATCCGATAGTGATTCTGAGTCAGAGTCTTACTTAAAGAAAATTAATGTTTTGACTAGAGATCAGGAAACATTTCTTGAATTAGTCAAATACATTACTGACCCTACTCTTCAGAGAGAGTATTTGGATAAACTCCTGAAGACCCTTGATCAAAAACCCGAACCTTCTAAAGTTCCTATTGTCAAAAAACATGCTTATGATCTTACTCAAATTCTTGAAAAGAAAAAACATTCAAAATCTCCTATTCCTTCCATTCAAGATCTTCAGAGAGAGATTAAAGATATTAAAGCTGAAATAAAGGACTTGAAAGAAAAACAAAAAACCGATTCCGAAACCATTCAGATTCTTTTACAAAGACAACTCCAAGATCATTCTGATAATGAATCACATTCCAGTAATGATAATGAGGAAAATCTGAATCTTGAAAATATTGAGTCTGTACCCGGTGATTTTCTCTTTGTTTTAAACCAAATTACAATGAGAAAATATTTGATCAGAGTTACTTTAATTTTTTCTAAAGACTTCATGGTTGACACTATTGCCTTATTTGACACTGGTGCTGATCTAAATTGTATCCAAGAAGTTATTGTGCCAAAAGAATTTCATGAAAAGACAAAAGAAAAGCTTTCTGCCGCCAATAATTCAAAATTAAAAATTTCCTCCAAAGCTGAAGGCCTTATTCATAACAATGGATTTGATTTTAAAACTTCTTTCCTTTTAACAAATGACATTCGTCATACCGTTATTTTAGGAACTCCCTTTATCAATTTAATTACTCCTTATACTGTCAATTATGATGGTATATCCTTCAAAACTAGAAATAAAAGACTTGTTTTCCCTTTTGTTGAAAAACCAAAAACAAGGAATTTAAATATCATTAAAGCATGTTCTGTTTACCAAAATCAAATAAATGTTTTATTAAAAACAAAACAAAAGGATTTAAATCATTTGAAACAGGATCTAAATTTGCAAAGAATTGAAGCCCAATTACAAAGTAATTTTATAAAACAAAAAATTTCTGATTTTGAAAAACTTATCAAGAAAGAAATTTCTGCCGATTTACCAAATGCTTTTTGGAATAGAAAACAACATTTGGTAGATTTGCCTTACGAGAATTCTTTTGATGAAAGAAATATTCCTACTAAAGCCCGTCCTATCCAAATGAATATGGAACTTGAGCAACATTGCAGGAATGAAATTAAAGATTTGGAAGCCAAAGGTTTAATTGTTAAATCGAGATCGCCTTGGTCTTGCGCTGCTTTTTATGTTAATAAAAATTCTGAAATTGAAAGAGGCACACCGAGACTTGTTATTAATTATAAACCTTTGAATAAAGCTTTAAAATGGATTCGTTATCCGATTCCAAATAAAAAAGATTTGCTTCAAAAACTTCACTCTGCGTTCATCTTTTCGAAATTTGACATGAAGTCTGGTTTTTGGCAAATTCAAATCCACCCTAAAGATCGATATAAAACTGCTTTTACTGTTCCATTTGGACAGTATGAGTGGACCGTTATGCCATTTGGTTTAAAGAATGCACCTTCAGAATTTCAAAGAATCATGAATGACATTTATAACCCATATTCTGAATTTTGCATCGTTTACATTGATGATGTATTGATTTTTTCTCAATCAATAGATCAACATTTTAAACATTTAAAGACTTTTTATTTAGTAACCCGGAAGGCTGGTTTAGCCATTTCTTCTTCGAAGATTTCTTTATTCCAAACAAAAATTAGATTCCTCGGTCACTACATTTTCAAAGGAACTATCACTCCCATTGAAAGATCTTTGTCTTTTACTGATAAGTTTCCTGACAAAATTGTAGATAAAACCCAATTGCAAAGATTTTTAGGAAGCTTGAATTATGTTCTTGACTTCTGTCCTAATATCAATAGGATTGCAAAACCATTACATGATAGGTTAAAGAAAAACCCGGTTGCATGGTCAGAACATCATACCCAAATTGTAAAGCAGATAAAGACAATGGTAAAAGAAATTCCATGCTTGTATTTGGCTCATCCAACACTACCTAAAATTGTTGAAACTGATGCATCAGATTTAGGATATGGTGGTATTCTCAAGCAAGTTGAACATGGTAAAGAACAAATAGTACAATATGCATCTGCACATTGGAATGATTGTCAAAAAAATTATTCTACCATTAAAAAAGAAATTCTTTCTATTGTTTTATGCATATCAAAGTTTCAAAGTGATTTATTAAATCAGAAATTCTTACTTCGAATTGATTGCAAAGCTGCAAAACATGTTTTAGAAAAAGATGTTCAAAACATTGCATCAAAACAGATTTTTGCACGATGGCAAGCAATTTTAAGTGTTTTTGATTTTGATATTGAATTTATTAAAGGTGACAAAAATTATGTCCCCGATTTTCTGACCCGAGAATTTCTTCAAAACAGATAATGCCGCCCAAAAAGACCAAAGACAAAGGGAAGGGGATCCTCAAAGATCCTGTGTCCCAGACACCCCCTAAAGCCTCTCACCCCTCTTCACCAAAAGAAAAATTGCTGTCTTCAGCAATGCCTATAAAGTCCTGGATTGATATGATTGAAGATGATGAAGCGAGAGTTAAAGCCCTGGCCTCCCAAGATCAGGTAAATCAATGGATGAAATCCATTACTCAATCTCCCGAGCTTTTGCTCGCCATACAAAGTTTTTCTCAAAGCCAAATTTCTCCAAAAGAAGATTTTTCACACATTGAAAAACCTATTTTAAAAGAAATTCCAAAGCTTTCTTTATCCGGAAATTTGTCTAAAGAAATAATTTCTTCTGGAAATACTTCCTCCCAGGTTGTGGTTTCACAATCAAAGCTTTCCCAAAAATCGGATTGGTATGATAAACCCCATTCTCAAAATGTTTTAACTATGGAGGATGGATTTTATGATTCTGACCCATTTAAAGCAGTTTCAAAAATTTTCCCAAAAGGATGGTTTTTCAAACCATGGGATCTTTCAAAACCTCACTCTTATTATCAAAGCATCCTTGAAGCCACTGGCTCAGTAAAATTCAAACACTTTTACCATACTGAGTCCCATTCTGAGCCGGCCTATTCCACGGCCACTATCCAAACGGTTATTAGCCCAAGCCAGTGGGGTGAACCACTCCATGTTCAAAAGAAATTTCCCGCCAATTTTCTTTTTAAAATCCCACACTGTTTGTCCTATTCATATTGGGATTACCAACAGGCGTGGTTCAACACGTTTTTCATTCATAACCCAAAACATTCTCATTCCTGGTTATTTTTCTTTAATACCAAAATAACCATACAAAGCCTTCCAAACTGGTTCCAACAATGGTGGACCTATTTTGGACCAACCACCGATATTTTAACCCCTAATGCCACAAACTGTTTCAACCTCTTTAAAGCCAATTATGTTCCTTCTGAGTCCGAAAAGAGGTTCCCTCCTTTCCTCTGTTTTTGTACCAAATTCCTCCCCCCTCGTTTCCTTACTGGTATCAGAGCCAAGTTGAAGTAGGTGTTATATAGGTGCTAAGAGTCTGTGTGTGTAAAGTTTTCAAATTTTAAGTTCTGTGTGTGTGGTGAATTTTTTACTGGTTATAAGTCCCGTCTTAGGAGTCTGCATCCGCTTAGGGCAATAAACCCATACCTGTAGCCACTCATATAGGTTTCAAAATTTGTAATTTTGTGATTCATGGATACTATCACCTGTAGAACATTTTCTTTTTCTAGCTCTTCTTCCGGGAAGACTAGTGATTCAAAGAATATTGTGAGTTCTGAAGAATTTGTTATCTCTGATTTTGATAAAGCTATTGATAATTGGGAATTACCTAAAGTCTCTAGAGAAATGATTTACAAAACAAAAAAGCTTGACTTTCTAAAGAGTGATTATATTATAAAAACCGAGGAAAGAGACATCACACTTACAAAGCCTTTTGAAACAATTCATCTGTTTTCAGAAAAAACTTTAAAAACCTTGAACGAGAAAAAGTTTAATTATGTTCATATTGGTCTCATCCAAGTCGGAATAAAACCTTTAACTAAGGAAGGTTTGGATACTTCCATCCTTGCTGTCCTTCGTGATGGCAGGTTCATGTCCTTTGATGATTCTCTACTCAGCAGTGTAGAATCTAGTCTTTGCAAAGGACCAATCCACTTCAACTGTTACCCAAACATAACAGTTTCCCTTAAAGATAAAAATATCTTCAAAAGCATGATTTTGCAAATCAAAACCCACAATTACCATATGATTGAGGGTTCAATTCCAGTTGCATTAATTTACAAAATCTCTTATAAAGCAATGAATTCCGCGTTTAATACGCAACATAAATTCCAGTCAAAAAGAGATGAGACTCTTCTCTTGCAGACTGATTTGTCCAAAGCCAATATGGTTGTCCCAAAGCCTATTCAATGGAAAGACATTCATCTTCCAGACGAATGGATTCTTGATGGAGCCACTGAACCAGTGATTCCAAAACATCTTGAGCCCAATACTGAGTTGCAAAATGTGACTCAGTTTTCCGATGGTAAAGTCAAACTATCCTTTAAGAGACCTACTTTTTCTACATATTCTGATAAAGATTCTTGTTTTAGTATGCATTCCTTTGAAAAACAGTTTTCAAAAATCCCAACAGAAATAAATATTCCTAAAGAACAAGCTAATTTTCCCACTTCGGATATTCCTAGTTCTTCTATCCATTCAGTCAATTATAGTACTAGTGTCCCTCATCCTATCTACACTAGTAGTCAGAGAATTCAAAGACAGGAAGAGAAAGAACCTTCTCCTCCAACTTCTCCTACCTTTTCTGCCGTTACCGAAAACGCCATTAATGTCCTTGAAAAAAATTTTGATATTGACAAAACTCTCCTTCATAATGATTTTTATTCAGATAATAATAAAGAGAAAAGACTTTGGTTTTTTAAACATTTTTTAAACAACAGAAAAGAAATTCAAGAAATTTATTATGATTTTGTCAATTTGCATAAAGTCCATATCTTATTTTTTGATTGGTTTAAAATGTATGCTTCCGACAATAACATTTCCTATCCTTTCAAAGAGTCAAACCCAATTACTACTAGAAAGAAAATTCCTGAATGGAATCTTTCTGATAGTAGTAACATTATCGAGTCTGAACATCCTCCCCTCAGGAGTATAACCATAGCACATGGTGAACCTCCTATTCCAATCAAAGCCTCTCCTTTCAAAGTTCATAAATCCGATGACTCTAATAAAAATTTAGATAGTATTATCCAACAGAATAATTTCTGTAATACTAATCTAAATACCATAGGAAAACAGTTGACCCGTATAGAAAGTCAAATCCAACAGTCTTCCACAACTGTTACTTCTGTTTCTAAGCCAATTCCTTCCAAAACCGAGTCCTTGAAAAAGCTTAAAGAACCTATTTTCAGACCATTCCAGGTCTCGAAACATAGTCAAGAGCTTGTTCAAGAGTCAAAGTTAGAATTTGCTAAAGCCATTAGGGAACAACTAGATAGAATAGAAGCTTCATCTTCTGCTTCTACTTCTAAAATCCAAATAGCTCCTGATACACCCCAATCCAAAACACCTAGTAGCATTCAGTCTCATACTGTAGGTGTCCTTGACCAAGACTATGACCAGTCTTCTATAGCCACTTCTGATATAGAAGCATTTCAAGACCCAACCCCAAAGGTTAATAGAGTCCATTGGGAATTGGCACTTCCTGCTACTTCTCATTCTCCTCCTGACCTAGCTATTGCTAATAGGCCTAGTGCACTAAATCAATCCCGATTTAATGCATCTTCTGTCTATGAATGGAATATAGATGGAATGTCTGAGTACAATATACTTGGTCTATTACAACAAATGACTATGGCTGCCAATGCTTATAAAACCCAATCAGGAACCTCTGATAAAGCCATAGCAGAAATCCTTATAGCCGGTTTCACAGGCCAACTTAAAGGCTGGTGGGATCATCTCCTCACCAAACAACAGCAATCTGACATCTTGAATGCTATTCAAACCGATGAGGATCAAATCCCCATTATGGATGAAAATAATGGCCCCATTCAAGATGCGGTCGCAACTCTTATCCTAACCATTTCCCTTCATTTCATAGGTGATCCTTCACACCTAAGAGATAAAAATGCTGAGTTACTACACAATTTGAGATGTAGGAAACTTAGTGATTTTCAAGACTATAGAACCACCTTCTTTACTCGACTCTTTCTAAGAGATGATGCAAATCATACTACTTGGAAAGAAAAATTCCTTGCTGGCTTACCTACTCTCTTGGGAGAAAAGGTAAGAAACTCCATTAAAGCCCTTTATGATAATCGTATTCCTTATGACGAACTTACCTATGGCGAGTTAGTCAGTTTTGTCAACAAAGAAGGATTAAAGATTTGCCAAGATCTAAAGTTACAAAAACGTCTAAAAAGAGAACTTAGACAGTCTAAGCATGAGCTAGGCGATTTTTGTAAACAATTCAATTATGATCCTTTTAAATCTCCCTCCAAAAACTGTAATGGTAAGTGCTCTTCGAGGCCTTACAAAAAACATTACAAGTCCAAAAGCCATGGGAAACCCATTACTAATTCTAGAGATAATTTTTATAAGAAACCTGCAAGGCCTTATAAAAAGCCCCATTTCTCTAATAAGAAAAACTTCAAGCCCAAAACCCCTTTCAATTACAGAGAAGCCATATGTCACAAATGTGGTAAAAAAGGCCATACTGCAAATTACTGCAGGATGAGTAAAAAACTTCATGAGCTTAATCTCGATGAAGAAGTCCTTTCAAAAATTTCCTCTCTTCTTATTGAGTCTTCTGATTATGAGTCTTCCATGACTGGAGATAGTGAGCCTCTCCAGGTTGACGAGTTAATTGACTCCGATACCTCCTTTTCATCCGATAGTGATTCTGAGTCAGAGTCTTACTTAAAGAAAATTAATGTTTTGACTAGAGATCAGGAAACATTTCTTGAATTAGTCAAATACATTACTGACCCTACTCTTCAGAGAGAGTATTTGGATAAACTCCTGAAGACCCTTGATCAAAAACCCGAACCTTCTAAAGTTCCTATTGTCAAAAAACATGCTTATGATCTTACTCAAATTCTTGAAAAGAAAAAACATTCAAAATCTCCTATTCCTTCCATTCAAGATCTTCAGAGAGAGATTAAAGATATTAAAGCTGAAATAAAGGACTTGAAAGAAAAACAAAAAACCGATTCCGAAACCATTCAGATTCTTTTACAAAGACAACTCCAAGATCATTCTGATAATGAATCACATTCCAGTAATGATAATGAGGAAAATCTGAATCTTGAAAATATTGAGTCTGTACCCGGTGATTTTCTCTTTGTTTTAAACCAAATTACAATGAGAAAATATTTGATCAGAGTTACTTTAATTTTTTCTAAAGACTTCATGGTTGACACTATTGCCTTATTTGACACTGGTGCTGATCTAAATTGTATCCAAGAAGTTATTGTGCCAAAAGAATTTCATGAAAAGACAAAAGAAAAGCTTTCTGCCGCCAATAATTCAAAATTAAAAATTTCCTCCAAAGCTGAAGGCCTTATTCATAACAATGGATTTGATTTTAAAACTTCTTTCCTTTTAACAAATGACATTCGTCATACCGTTATTTTAGGAACTCCCTTTATCAATTTAATTACTCCTTATACTGTCAATTATGATGGTATATCCTTCAAAGCTAGAAATAAAAGACTTGTTTTCCCTTTTGTTGAAAAACCAAAAACAAGGAATTTAAATATCATTAAAGCATGTTCTGTTTACCAAAATCAAATAAATGTTTTATTAAAAACAAAACAAAAGGATTTAAATCATTTGAAACAGGATCTAAATTTGCAAAGAATTGAAGCCCAATTACAAAGTAATTTTATAAAACAAAAAATTTCTGATTTTGAAAAACTTATCAAGAAAGAAATTTCTGCCGATTTACCAAATGCTTTTTGGAATAGAAAACAACATTTGGTAGATTTGCCTTACGAGAATTCTTTTGATGAAAGAAATATTCCTACTAAAGCCCGTCCTATCCAAATGAATATGGAACTTGAGCAACATTGCAGGAATGAAATTAAAGATTTGGAAGCCAAAGGTTTAATTGTTAAATCGAGATCGCCTTGGTCTTGCGCTGCTTTTTATGTTAATAAAAATTCTGAAATTGAAAGAGGCACACCGAGACTTGTTATTAATTATAAACCTTTGAATAAAGCTTTAAAATGGATTCGTTATCCGATTCCAAATAAAAAAGATTTGCTTCAAAAACTTCACTCTGCGTTCATCTTTTCGAAATTTGACATGAAGTCTGGTTTTTGGCAAATTCAAATCCACCCTAAAGATCGATATAAAACTGCTTTTACTGTTCCATTTGGACAGTATGAGTGGACCGTTATGCCATTTGGTTTAAAGAATGCACCTTCAGAATTTCAAAGAATCATGAATGACATTTATAACCCATATTCTGAATTTTGCATCGTTTACATTGATGATGTATTGATTTTTTCTCAATCAATAGATCAACATTTTAAACATTTAAAGACTTTTTATTTAGTAACCCGGAAGGCTGGTTTAGCCATTTCTTCTTCGAAGATTTCTTTATTCCAAACAAAAATTAGATTCCTCGGTCACTACATTTTCAAAGGAACTATCACTCCCATTGAAAGATCTTTGTCTTTTACTGATAAGTTTCCTGACAAAATTGTAGATAAAACCCAATTGCAAAGATTTTTAGGAAGCTTGAATTATGTTCTTGACTTCTGTCCTAATATCAATAGGATTGCAAAACCATTACATGATAGGTTAAAGAAAAACCCGGTTGCATGGTCAGAACATCATACCCAAATTGTAAAGCAGATAAAGACAATGGTAAAAGAAATTCCATGCTTGTATTTGGCTCATCCAACACTACCTAAAATTGTTGAAACTGATGCATCAGATTTAGGATATGGTGGTATTCTCAAGCAAGTTGAACATGGTAAAGAACAAATAGTACAATATGCATCTGCACATTGGAATGATTGTCAAAAAAATTATTCTACCATTAAAAAAGAAATTCTTTCTATTGTTTTATGCATATCAAAGTTTCAAAGTGATTTATTAAATCAGAAATTCTTACTTCGAATTGATTGCAAAGCTGCAAAACATGTTTTAGAAAAAGATGTTCAAAACATTGCATCAAAACAGATTTTTGCACGATGGCAAGCAATTTTAAGTGTTTTTGATTTTGATATTGAATTTATTAAAGGTGACAAAAATTATGTCCCCGATTTTCTGACCCGAGAATTTCTTCAAAACAGATAATGCCGCCCAAAAAGACCAAAGACAAAGGGAAGGGGATCCTCAAAGATCCTGTGTCCCAGACACCCCCTAAAGCCTCTCACCCCTCTTCACCAAAAGAAAAATTGCTGTCTTCAGCAATGCCTATAAAGTCCTGGATTGATATGATTGAAGATGATGAAGCGAGAGTTAAAGCCCTGGCCTCCCAAGATCAGGTAAATCAATGGATGAAATCCATTACTCAATCTCCCGAGCTTTTGCTCGCCATACAAAGTTTTTCTCAAAGCCAAATTTCTCCAAAAGAAGATTTTTCACACATTGAAAAACCTATTTTAAAAGAAATTCCAAAGCTTTCTTTATCCGGAAATTTGTCTAAAGAAATAATTTCTTCTGGAAATACTTCCTCCCAGGTTGTGGTTTCACAATCAAAGCTTTCCCAAAAATCGGATTGGTATGATAAACCCCATTCTCAAAATGTTTTAACTATGGAGGATGGATTTTATGATTCTGACCCATTTAAAGCAGTTTCAAAAATTTTCCCAAAAGGATGGTTTTTCAAACCATGGGATCTTTCAAAACCTCACTCTTATTATCAAAGCATCCTTGAAGCCACTGGCTCAGTAAAATTCAAACACTTTTACCATACTGAGTCCCATTCTGAGCCGGCCTATTCCACGGCCACTATCCAAACGGTTATTAGCCCAAGCCAGTGGGGTGAACCACTCCATGTTCAAAAGAAATTTCCCGCCAATTTTCTTTTTAAAATCCCACACTGTTTGTCCTATTCATATTGGGATTACCAACAGGCGTGGTTCAACACGTTTTTCATTCATAACCCAAAACATTCTCATTCCTGGTTATTTTTCTTTAATACCAAAATAACCATACAAAGCCTTCCAAACTGGTTCCAACAATGGTGGACCTATTTTGGACCAACCACCGATATTTTAACCCCTAATGCCACAAACTGTTTCAACCTCTTTAAAGCCAATTATGTTCCTTCTGAGTCCGAAAAGAGGTTCCCTCCTTTCCTCTGTTTTTGTACCAAATTCTTCCTCCCCTGGGTTTGGATGTGGAATTTTCAACACCGTACTCTGGACACCCAATTAATTATTCAAAGATGTTTTAAAATTAAATGGTGGTCCAAATTCGATGAAAAGTCAAAATTGACCGAAGCCATCATTCACAATTGGCTTAAACAAAATGGTCTTCTAAAGCCCAGTATTGAAGATAATAAAGCCCACAGCACCTTTCTAGCACAGCGATCTAAAGCCCAGGCCCTTCTCGCCAGTGCAAAGTCTGAAGATGAATACTTCGATATCATGAAGCAGCTACTGACTACTCGATCAGAGTCTTCTGTTGCAGCATCCTCTGACACTGAAGATCAAGATGAAGAGCCCTTCATTTCTCTTGGGGATGAAAATGAAGACGATTGTTTTGGTATTTTTCCCCCTGTAAAGCATTGTAAATAATCTGTATGCATTTTTAGTTATTTACTTAAAAAAAAAAAAAAAAAAAAAACTCTGTATGTTCCTTGTATTTCTCTGTATTTCTTTTTGTATTCATTTTTGTAAACGGGTGGTCCTTTGGACACAAGTGAGAGCGCACATGTCTCTTCACCCGTCTGTATTTCTTTTGTATTTCTTCTGTATGTCGTTTGTATTCCTTCTGTACTCCGTATAAAGCTACAGTGCACCTATCCACGAGTTACTGTGCACTTAAAAACGCGCTACAGTGAACAGTGAAACCCTTTGTATAAAATCTAGAGGAAGACTTGAGACTCCTCGGATTTTCGAAACCCTCTCTCTCTCTTCTTTCATTTCTCTCCTCCTTCTCTCTAGAAAGGAAATCGGGTGAAAGGCATCAAGACTCTGGTTCTTGATTTGATCTTGCTTTTCTAATTTTCCTTTCTTTCCTTCTTTCTCTTGAAAAAGCCAAGATCCGAAACAACATGTAAGGATCTTTTGTAACCTTTTAAAGCATGTATTCAAAGCATTTAAATTTCTGTAATTTATTTTTCTGCAATTTTCAATTTCTGCAATTTACATTTCCGCAATTTTACATTTCCGCAATTTAATTTAACGCCATTTACTTTTCTGCACTTTTCAATTTCTGCACTTTTTTTTTTCTTAAAGCATGCTCGCAGACTGATCTGTATCAGTTCTGCCATAAAAGCTGTACGTTCCTCTGAGGCAACGAGACCAGATCTCAATCCTCAGTTGTACTCCTTCTTTTCTCCCCCTTCAATCAGAGCACCAGTTCTGGGATCCAGTTCTGGTACTGTGTATGTTTTAGCAACCAACCTTAATGTATGTTTATTTATGCATACCCTTGTTGCTAGGCTTGCTGAATAATTTTAAATAAAGAATAAAAAGATAAAAGTTGAAAAGCCGACAAAATCTCCGGTAGTTCACCAAGATCTACCCTTTATCATTAAGTTGATAACATTTAATTCAATTCATACGCAACATCTTGAGTCGTTTCCTTACTGTGGTCGGTCCTTATAAGGATCTTTTGTAAAGTAAGCTCATGAAGTTTTTTTTAAATGTTAGGAATATTTGTGAAGGTGCTTACATGAGCTTAATCTCTCTTAAATCTCCCTCCAAAATCTCCTTCCATTAGTCAGTTTTGTCAACAAAGAAGGATTAAAGATTTGCCAAGATCTAAAGTTACAAAAACGTCTAAAAAGAGAACTTAGACAGTCTAAGCATGAGCTAGGCGATTTTTGTAAACAATTCAATTATGATCCTTTTAAATCTCCCTCCAAAAACTGTAATGGTAAGTGCTCTTCGAGGCCTTACAAAAAACATTACAAGTCCAAAAGCCATGGGAAACCCATTACTAATTATAATTGGTTTAAAATGTATGATTCTAAAGAGTGATTATATTATAAAAACCGAGGAAAGAGACATCACACTTACAAAGCCTTTTGAAACAATTCATCTGTTTTCAGAAAAAACTTTAAAAACCTTGAACGAGAAAAAGTTTAATTATGTTCATATTGGTCTCATCCAAGTCGGAATAAAAAGGATATTGAGTCTGTACTATAAGCATTTTGGACCTGTATTCATTTGGATAGGACGGGCTTTAGTAGGAATATTTCTTTCATCAAAAGAATTCTCGTAAGGCAAATCTACCAAATGTTGTTTTCTATTCCAAAAAGCATTTGGTAAATCGGCAGAAATTTCTTTCTTGATAAGTTTTTGAACAATAATATTTCTTTCATCAAAAGAATGAGTTCAAATATATATATATATATATATATTTATAACAATAATAACTTTAAAAATACTAACACCTCAATCGCACTCTATATTTATGTGATCTAGTTCTGATTTGAAGTAGAGGGTTGCAGCAAAATATAAACATGAGGCATAATTGCAGCAAACCATTTTTTTGAACTCATTCTTTCTATTTATTTTTTTAATTTAATCATTTTTTTTGAACTCATTCTTTCTATTTATTTTTGTAATTTAATCATCACTTGCTGCTGTTCATTCTTCAAGGGCAAAATCGTCTTTTACGCTTCGGGGGTAAAATTGACTTTTTATGCATTTTCCGTTAAATACTAACTGAGTTTTAACAGAATTGTGGTAAAATGCTAACAGATTAAAGGTTTGATAGTAAAATGATAATTTTATCAAACCATGGTACTAACATGATGTGTCAGAATACCTTTGGCGGGAAAATGATAATATCCCTTTATTAATCGATATTTTTTAATGCAAAATTAATACGGATGATTTCTATATGATTTTTTTTCATCGATGGTTAAAGTTTGGGTACAAATAATAATGGATTATGGATGATAAAAGATAGATGACTAATGAAGAAAATAAAGGTTCAAATTTATTTGATTTAGGAGTTAACTGGGTAAAATGGGATATTTAAAATAAGATTGGCGATGAAATTTAGTCATAAGCAATTTTTTGCAACTTAACTAATCATCAATAGGTAAATAAGGGTATCTCCATGATTTTGGTACGTGTAATTTGAGAAAAATTAATTATCTCTCAAATTCAAATTTTATAAATTCGCAAATGAGGAGACTCGATCTATTGCCCAACAAGTGTCGAGGAGTCACAGCACCAGTGCTCCACTAGGTTGTGGCAGCAACCAAACGGTAGGCCAAGAAGACGTTAGTGCCCCATATATATATTTTTTTTCATTTAATGTAAACGTTTATTTTTCTTCTTCTTTACGTTATCATTTTTATTATGATATAGGTAGATGAAAACTTGAAGATGGAGGTAAGACAAGCAAACATAATCAGGCAACTATTTTATTCACTAGTGGTATGTTCTGGCATTCTTGCCAACTTTCACCAAGCTTTATTACCCAACAATTCAATATTAATTATCAAATATTCAAACTCATTGCCCACAAGTTTATACTTGAATTCAAAGTTAAAAAATAAAATAAAAAATTGGTGATAAAACACCTAAAAACGCCAGCCTGAGATACGATTTCAAATTTTCAATACTGGTGTATTTGATTGTGTTAATTAATTATTGACAAATCAAGAGTTTTGCTTGTGGGTTACGTAGATCATTTTCAAATAATCACGAGAACGCGCCACCGCCGCTACTTTACAAACGGAAACGGTCTGGTAGATTCGTTAATTAATTTAACCTCTAAAAAAATGATATGATCAAGAATATATCAACGGCTGAGCGGGTGATTGAGCTCGGACCCCACACGCTATCTCGAAATCAGGATGGTCAACGACATGGGCCCTCACAAGCTTGTTTGTTTCGCTTGTCTCTAAGCTCTCAATCAAGCCAAGCTTGTTCATCAAATCATCATAGACCATAAGTAATATAGAGTCTTTCACTATCATCTAGCTAGATCTTTCCCATTTTGCATTTTCGTACATTTAATTCTGCCTTTTTCTATTAAACAAAAATTATTGCACTGCAACTCTATTTATATTTGCAATAAATAACATCTAAGATCAATTTTGTGAAAAGTTAGAGGAAATTATCAAATATTTGAAAGAAAATTAAGTATTGCTTTCGTTAACGATGAGAAGCGAAGTGGGTTTATATGTAACAACCAAGCTATTGGGTGGTTTCCAATTTTTACAAATCTTTTCATGTTGAATTCGCAAATACTTTTGAGGTGGAATTCTCACTGAACAATAAATCAAGAGACATTATTTGATATACCTACGCTTGTGTTCGGATGTTCAGACTTAAGCATCATCATTATTTGATAAGTGGGTGTTTAACAAATACTTCACCTACTTTACTTTCGAAATTAAGTTGATAAGCCGCAGTTATTCAACTGAGTAAAGACTTTTGATTGCCTAAACAACATGCTTGCTTCATTTTCCCGTTATTAACTTTTGTCTTCAATTTCGTTTACTTGCTTGGAGGATGTCGGAGAAAAGAAAAGAAAGACCGAAGATTATGAGCTGTAAGGACTAAGGACAATGTTGTTAAGTCAAAAGGACAAGAAGAAAATGAGCGAAACCAAAGCAAAAGTGATCAAATATAATATAGTAGACCAGCCAAGCATGTGATTGATTAAATCATGCAAGTCTCATTATATATTAACCTAACCCAAAAGAAAAAAAAACAAAATTAAAAATAAAGCACTGTATATTTTTTAAGTTCTATCAATGGAGCCATTTCATACATTGTGATATAATAGACATGAAATAAATAGCT